>JASSUY010054718.1:0-77980 GCA_032466535.1 Forpus xanthops | reverse complement strand
TTACGTTGAGGACACCAGAACTGCACACAATACTCCAAGTGAGGTCTCACAAGAGCAGAGTAGAGGGGCAGGATCACTTTCTTTGGCCTGCTGGTCATGCTCCTTTGGTTGCAGCTCAGGATACAGTTGGTTTCTGGGCTGCAGGTGTACACTGCAGCTGGCTCATGTTCATTTTCTCATTGACCAACACTCCCGAGTCCTTCTGCTCAGGGCTCTCTGAATCTCTTCTCTGCCCAACCTGGAGCTGTGCCTGGGAAGAAATAGAAATAATAATTTTTTGAAATCCTATTTTCTTTTACAATTTTGTCTGTATTTCATGTGCAAGGTGCACTGAATGAATACGTCAGGTGAAACAGGCAATGTACTTTTCCAATTTATAATCAATAACAGAAAATATTAGCATGTATTTCTGGTGACACAATGGAACATTTATGAAGCTGTATCTGCCCACTCCCATTTGCATGAAATATTTGTGGTCCCACCATGAGTCACAACCTGAGAACTTGAAATTAGAACATATGCTCCCTAATAGCCTCTCTTTAATAATGTATCTGTGCTCCTAATCAATGTGAGTGAAATGTTTTCATAATTTAATAATAAAGTGGGTACATTCAGAATTTTGAACAGGTGAGGATAAATCATGTTTGCCTGTGAATAACAGCTTTTATCATTTACTCAGTGGGATCATAATGTATTCCTTCAATCTGCACCAAGGGTTGTAGCAGGAAGCTATTTTATAGATTTCTTGGTAATCTAAGCTGATGTTATACCTGTTACAGGACACTTCCAATAAAATAGAAACTCAGCAGGATGAAAAAAGATACAAATGGTGTATTTATACCAGTCAATAAAAGCATGACTCTGCAGTAATAGAAAATTTGTTCATGAATTGTGAAGTACCAGTGGCTCCATTGGTAACGTATTAAAACAACTTGTGTCTTGCCATTGTAACCTTTTTTTTTATGATTCTAACGCTAATTTGAAGTCTCATTTTCATTCTCAATGAGAAAAAGTCAGCCAAGTAAATTTATGAATGGTCTCATTAAAACAGTTTATTGGAATGAGGTTTTATTCTCTAGGTCCTTCATGTAAGAAGGAAATCCATCATATATGTACATATGAACTTATTTCTAATGCCTTCAGTTCCTATTCTAGAAATTGTATTTTAATGATGCAAAACTATCTTGTTTGAGATTCCAACACCATAGAATAGCTTCTGAAACTGTTTAGAAGTCTATGTTGCTGTCTGGATGCCAATGCAAGTCAGCAAATATTTCTCTCCTCCTATCTGAGACCCTGCATATTTCAGGGTGCTCCTAGAAAGCATAAAGGTTACCAGTTGGGCACAGTTTGCAGGACAGAATCAATAGTGAAGAAAAGAGTGTTACAGACATTGAAGTTAATTGGGCAGGTTGAATTCAGACCCCAGTTACGCTACTTAAACTGGGAATCACCCTATAATGAGTAGAAGCTATTCCGCTTTGCAGTTATGGTTTGTAAGCTGTGATTCTCATCAGTGTGGATCTCACATTTCTTTCAAACTAGGAAATTAAAATTCAGTAGATTAAAAAGAAATGAGAGTAGCCATTCAGCACCTGAAATGTAATTTCTCTGGCTGACTGAAGTTTATTTTTATAGCTGTTATTCTCTCTATTTTGGTAAACAGCTGTTTTGGCACATTTATGTGTCCAGTCTCCATCCTTTTAGTTGTAGATTTTGCATGGTATTTTAATGTCTAGTGGGCATTGCTCTGTTGCTTTTGTTTCACCACATGTGTATTTGGTATTTTTTTCCTGGGTAGGAAATTCTGATTTTTACAAACATGTTGTACTTTTAAAGCACATAATACTAAGGTTATTCAGTCTGTAAGGGAATGTTCTTTCTACCTTTCATAGGAAAAAAAGGAAAATGAGCAGTATAAATTTTGCATCTTAGATCTCATTTCCTCTTTAGAATATAAATCTTGTGCAAAGGAAATAGGGTCTCCATTATCTCTTAAAGATGAAACAGCTTCTAATATGGGTAGTCTGCATTCCCCCTGTCATGCTCCTAGGGGATAGGTTAATAAATAATGAACTAAATGTCATATTTTGAAGTCTCTTAGTTCATGGTGATGCAGCGCTCTTACATGTTTATTAAATTTCAATCTTCATTAGACAAGGTTAGTGGAGAAATTACATCCCTCTTCTATTGATTAAGTAATTTAGAGTCATAAAATAAATAAAGAGCAGATAGATTTTTGTTATTTTTCCTCATCTCTGGGTCTTGCCTTGATCCTGACTGTGCCAGGTACACTGTCTGTGACTGAATCAACTAAAACATTCCTGAAAATAATCTGACATCATTCATTATAAAGGTTAGAAAGAGAAGAGTTGAGATTACGTGCTGTATTTGAACAGTGACCAGCCTGAGTATTTGTCAAACAGCTCTTTATAAAAGCTCCTAGCACAAATTACTCAGGACCCTGAGATCTGTTTGGATCCCAGACATAAGGAGTTATGTGTACACTGACCTTGTTATCATCACTCTTCATCTCTACACTCAGCTGTGTTATTGCAATCACCTTTTTGAAATTCTCTTGTTTCCAGGATATAGCCAAAGTTCAGGTGGAAGAATTTGTGCTAACTTGATGTTCTCACCTTAGCTGGAAGTTTTTCAGTTATTCTTGAAACTTGCCATACTGTTAAGACCTCGCTAGGAAAGCAGAATGCAGCACTGATTGCTTCTGTATAAGGGATGTGCTCTCTAATAATGAGCAGACATAGCCAAGGCTGCTAGGATAAGCAGAGAAGCGGACTGCTCCCCTTTCAGAAGGACATAAAGTGAATTTGCTTTGTTTAGCCTTACAGAACATAGATGAAGACAGGGTATGATTGTCCTCTATAAATTCATCAGGTGGGTAAGCACCAAGATAAGCACAACAGGGAGAAGAATTACTTAAACTAAAGAAAAATGTTGATCCAAGAACAAATAGTTCTAAATTGCCCATGAATAAGTTTAGGCTGGAAATTAGATAAAGTTTTCTAATCCTCTAGTGAATAAGGTACTGAAACAGTCTTCCAATAAGAATTATAAAGGCAATGGGGAATCTAGTTGGTTTCAAGAAGGGGCATTAAATAGTTTTTGAAAGGGATTATGTGGTGTGGGTACTTATGATGAACAGATTGGATTCAGTGGCCCAGTGGACTGCTTCCCATTTTAAGTAGATATTCTGGTCAGACCGATTCCACAGAATTATATCTAACTCTTTACTCATGGGTGTCCTCTTTGTGTAGATAGTGATAGAAATGTAGGAGTCCTCCCTGACGGCCCTAAAACAGAATTAATAATTTACTGCTCTGGTGTATTTCATGTGGACTTGAAGGTAAAAGGCATCAGAAAATGAAAACAAACAGAACATTCAAAGCAGGCTGATCACTTCATAAAGCAAATCACAAAGAGAACAAGAAAAAAAAAAAACCAACTTGATGCCCCCAAGAAAATGTGCAATTTAAGAAACAAAACCAATCAACAGATAGGTAATGGAATAAGAAGAGATAATGGGGCTGCACTGGTCAGCATGCTGAAGGGTTATGTTTGCACATGAAAGGTTTTTCTAAAGCTGTCAAAGGAGACTTTTGAAAAGGAAAAGAATGTAAATACATTTCTGTGAATTTGCTTTAAATCTTGTATGCCAAAGAAAGTGGAAAGGCAGAAGAGGGTGAGTATACACGAGCAGTGAAGTTGTACTTACTACTTAACCACAAGCAAAAGTCCACTGCATAAAAGAGAGAAATGATAAACAGGCAAGACTTCAGGTGATGTAGAGCCATAAAAATAAAGGGAATGGTTCCCATTTGACACATGGGAATGCAGAAAGCAGGGAGAATAAATCATTATCAAAATGACAAAATCAGAAAGTAGAGTTTGCAGTGGCATGCCAAGTGGACACAAGTAAATTAATGCTGTATGTGTCAAAACAATGGCATCACAGAAACAGAGGTACAAATAAGAGATCCAACCATGCTGGTGGGAAATAAGCCCTACATGTTATAAATGCTGTGCACAATAACCCTATAACACTTGAGTGAAAGTGAAACTTGAGACCGACAGCAAGACTATAGCGTGAGGATAATGTGCGTACAGAAAAATCAGGAATTCATATTAAGATCTCTAAATAGATCTGCAAATTGCTTTAGGATCTATAAATATAGGACCTATACATTGTTTAAAAGTGGACATCCTGGATGATTGTAGATGATCAGGTACCTTTGACTCCCAGTGAAACACCAGCTCTTCCAGGATACATGTGGTTGTTAGAAATGCTCTCACTTAAACCCTGATCTAAAGACTGTCTTTAGCAGAAGATAGTACATTTCATGGATAAATAAGTGTTCAGTTTTCTTTCACCTGCACTTACAGTGGAAACAGATTAGTGTCAGACCTAGCATTTAATTTTTCACTTTAAGTCTTTGTATCCATTTATGACTTCACAGGATTATTTCCTTCAATAGATATGCTCCAATTCTTAACTATGGGCCTCATGTACTCCATCTACCCTTTCTTTTCTCCCAAGTGGTATTTAGCAATTACCATTATTTAATTCCTGGATGAAAAATTAGAGGGCTCTGCTCTGTAATTATCAATGACCTTTCAGTGTAGAAAAACGCAGCCCATCAGATGCAAAGGGACTGCCAGAGGCAGCCTAAGTATTTAGATAGATATCTTAGGAAGAATGCTGTCCCTCCTCTGGATCTTTTTTATTGAAGGCCAGTGGAGATGTAAGGAGAGCTTGGAACAAATTTTCCTTGTTGCTACTTGTCATTTTAGAATTAGTTACATTAAAATATAAAATGAATGACTCTGTCTGGAAAATTACACGGCATTCATTTATCTCATTGCCTTGGACAACACTGATTTATTATGTTAATAAATGTAACGCTAACATTGGTTGTGTAACACACCTGGAGTACCTGACAGTACCTGATATAATATCAGATACTATACTGACACACAAAAATTCATTCCTTCCATGGAGAGTTTGTGGCATAGTTAGGAAAAAGCCAGTAATAACAAACAGGAGAACTTCAGTTATCTACATTTTAGGGAGCAAAATGCAAGGATGAATGTCTGCTTCAACAAGCCACTGACATCTGGCATGCTGGGTAGTGTGCTTCACATCCACGATGACTAGTAGACCTCCTACAGTGTCTTTCTGCATCAGGCTACAGAAGATTATGCCAATGAGAGAGATATTGGACTCTTATACTTTCCTCTGGAGACAAAAATCACCCCCCAAAAAAGTGACGATATATGCACACCTCTGTTTGGCCGCCCTGCCTAAGGCATTGTCAGAAGGTGACAGGCAGTAAGTAGCAGCTATCTGTGAAAAAGCCTAGAAAAGAGCCTAGCAAAGCACTAAGGACCCTGATGGGAGCTTCCCTCTCTGCTGCTTCTTCAGGAGACTCCACATGGAGCTGTCTCTGCTGATCCATGTTTGGTGTGGTAACTAGACTATAATTCAAATGTGAATTATCTTATGTGCATCCCACTGTCTGTCACAACACAGGGAGTCCCCCGTCCTGGGGCAAGTCTTGCACACTTCATAGGGTGAGCAATGCAGTGCTTTTCTGAGCTTTGAAACAAAGTGAGTTTTTTGCTCATGTGCTTTTAGAAAGTTAGTATTCCTTAGTTTATTCATTCAATTTTCTAAATAAGAGACTTTCTACTTCTCTCTATGTCTGTTCCTGTATTCTAATGGATACATCTGATAAGAAGGTCCTAGAACACAAGGTATTCCTTTTATTACTTTTGCTTCTTATCTAGTGTGTTTGGATGAAGCTTTAACAATTGTTCACTTGTCTAGATTTGATGGGGACTTGCCAGGCCAAGATTTTGCTCACTTGCTGCCATAGTAAATGAAAGCCATTTACCTGATGGTCTACAATTGCTAAACTACAAGTTTACCTACACATAAAGTTTACATGCAGGTAAAATTTTTGTATGTATATGATGCTGCAATAACCAATGGTGCCATAAAAATAGATAGGATCAAGAAACGGTGAGGCATCCTCACAGACCCATGTGTCAGAAAAGGTTATATATTTAAGGAATCTTTTTCATTCACTGAGCCAGAGTAAACTGTGGGAGCTGCTCTAACCACATCATTTTAGATGGGAAGTGAAGGCAACTACTGTCTTAGTAGTAGGAACCTAATTATCCTTTTGGAAATCAGCCACGATCTTGGATCTCATATAGATATAGTATTCCATACTAAATGATACAGAGTTTTACGAACTGCATGTGGCCAACTTTCCATTCCACTTCCTTATTAAAGACATTTTCAGCAGCCTCTTGTCTTCTAATAACATAGACGTTTCCTCAGGCTTGACATGGAGAAACAGACTATCAACTAAATTCAGCCATCCTGGTGCTTTGTCTTGCAGAGAAGACTGCCATGCACATATTCACCAAGCTATATACTCTGTGTATCCTGCTAAGCCTGGAGGATCTGAGGGGATAACTCCTGAGGTTGAGTGGCTGCAGGTGGTAGGATACTGTTGAGTGTAAATGAGAAGGGAAATTTGAGCATCAGGATCTTAACTGTGAATCACCACCACATCCAACCAGCATGATATATTAATTTATAATTAAATGATGGCTTTTTTTCCCTAAGGATATTTTGGCTTCTATACCAGCACAGTTCATTAGTTAGTCACCATGGTTGATCCAGTTATTGTCATGCCTTTGATCATTTTCCATCTAACTGAGCATATTAGAGAGGATACCAAAAACCTTTGTGTTTCTTTGTAATTACTTCCTATGCAAGGAGCAGCATTTTCTCAGCATCAGTCATTGTTTCTCATGACAGTTCTCTTGCTTCATTGAAACTGCTGGCGCTTTCTCAAAACCTATATTTTGTATCGGGATATTTCCTTTTCCAGCACAATCTACATTACCAAGACAAACAGTCTAATTTTCATCGGTCTCTCTAGTAATTATTAAAATTGGTAATTCTTTCTAGTAGATATGAAAAATTGCTTTTAAAAAAATCTGCTTAAGATAACATCTCTGCTGTTAGTGCTCGAGGTCTAAAAGCACTCCAAGCAATTATATTTCCTTGCTTAAATATAGTGTTAGAATTCCTGTTCTGAATGAGCCCTCAAAGGACAGTGGCGTTTGTCAGAAGGTAAAGATGCAGAAAACAGAAATTTATAAGAAGTATAAGTCCCTTTGCCTTCGTTATCATAGAGCAGTTCAATTGATTGAACTTTCTTACTCCAAAGAGCAGGGGTTTTGATTCTTCACAAGGTATTTTCCTACTTATTTTTTATAGTTAAAAAAGAATGGTTTAGTGCAAAAAAAAACAAATACTGAGCTGAAAATACTTTTCAGTAACAATGTCAACACTGATGATTTCCAGGTTATATCAGCTTGTTAAAATGCATCATCAACTTTATAAAACATCAATTTCTCTCTTCTATTTGTCATATCTTTTGCTACATATAACACTGAAGACTCCCGTAACTGAAGGTTTAATGTATTTTTTAAACCTGCCTCTTTAATCTTTCAGTATTTCTTTGAGCTTTTGTCACAACTCTGTGCTTACACCTTCATTAACTCCCCTGTATAGTCACCCAGTTAGGATTCGTTTAATGAAACTTTAACCAACTAGAAGCTCATATGGGGAGTAAAGGAGCAATCTAAGCTTTCTGCAGGGATGGCTGCTCCCTTACTAGAATACACAACTGATTGCTATAGATGGAATTATTTTCCTCTGAAGTTGTTTATCTATCTCTCTGCACTGACTACAGGGAAGCCTAGGTAGCTACCTCAAAAGAAACACCAAATATTTTAACAGTTAAAGTAGCAAGACAGATTTCTTAGCCTTCCCTTTATGTGGCTGAGCTATGGGAGAGGAAAGGGCTGCTGTTGTTTTTAACAGGATACCATGACTGAGAATTTAGCATCAGTGACACAGTTGAAAACTATGCTTTGGTCTATGTTTTGAAACTAATAGTAGTGGAAATTGTGTCCTTCCTCAATTCATGCGTATCATTGGGAAGTGTGTTTATAACTGCATTTTCTGTATCTTAAGTACGACTGCTGTGTTACAGATCTAGAGGCAATCATCGTGTTTGACCACTGCTAACTTTTGGCATGATTTAATATCACTAAGGCGCAGTTGCCACCAAGAGGGACCATTCCTCATGCCTAGCCAGTCACATGCATTTCCTCACTCTTCCTAGACTAAACCTTGTATGGAGAGGTGATTCTGTGCCAAATTCTCTTTTCATGGTTAGTTTTGTTTCACTTCCCCTCACTGACCTTCCTCACCCAATGCCAGGTCAGTGGCAGGAATCACAGGTGAGATGGCCATAGGGGGAAGAGACAGACTGTCCCTATCTGCAAGTCTATACAAATGGCAAATCACACTGTAAATGTTATTCTCATGGCATGCATGGTTTTGAACTTGTGTACAAAATGTACCAGAAATTTAAGCACAAATACAAGATTCAGATGAATATATTTTGCTTTACATCTTGAGGGATGAAATATTTTGTATTTATTTATTATAATCCTAAGATATTCAGAAATGTACAGCGATCAAGTTTCACACCCCTGAAAATAAATTCTCTCTCATCTGGTCTTTGTAATTGGGTGTTGCAAATAGCAGAACGTGCTGCTGTCCCACTCCAGGTATTACAGCGCCACTAAGTTAGAGGGCTGAAAACCCCAATCTTTCTTTATACATGCTGCAGGGACAGAAGAAGAGCAATATATAAACAAATTGTGGTCATGGAATTTATCAAAAGCACATCACTCCCGAAAATAGTAGCCAAAGTGTCAAAACATTGTCTTTCAAAACATGTTTGTGCAGTGCTTTGAAGTTATCTTTTGCTACTTGTACAGGATTTTATGTCATTAATGATCTATCTTGTTCTTATATTACTTTTTATGGCTTCCATTCATTTCACATTGATTTTTCCCTGACTTATTAAGGTCCCAGTCTCAGACCCTAGGCACTCTGCAAATGTAAATTGCCGTACAGAAAATAAAAATGCCAAAATCAGTCTGTGCCTGCCAAGTCATAACTCAATATTATCTACCATCTATGAAAATAAAATCCATAAATACTTCTTAATATCCACATTAGCTCCATAGAGCATAATCTGTAACGGCTGTAATCACTCCCTCCTCCAAGGTATGAAGTTACTTAATTCAGATACTAGAAGGGTATTAGTATTACAGTGCTGATCAAAGTCAATCTTCAAAGCTTTCACGTGTCTATGTATTTGCAGGATCCTGGGTGATCTGCATATAGTCTTGCCACTGTTTTCCAGACTGTTTACATGCTAAACTTCACTTTGAATATACAAACAATACTGGATTGCACCAAGCGCACTGTGCCAACAGAAAGTGCTTTCATTCCTGGGCCGCACAATATCTGGGAAATGCTGTGAAGTTCTTTATAAAAGCAGCAGGAACTATTCGAGGACTGACAGATTCAGGAAGATGGAAGAGAGGAAGAATGAATCTGACTATTTTGACTAAATAGTGTCCCAGATTTATGAATAAATTGGTCTGGCAAATCACTTTTAAGTGTTTGTCCTGTATCAGCAGGCCCACAACCAATTTTTATTATGGGTGTAGGGCACCTACAGGTAAAACTCATGCCATGGTGTCTCTCTATCTTAGGGATATTCAGGTGAATATATCATTTATCATGTACTTCTTCCTATTTATTTGGAAGACAGTGGAATATTTTGCAGGACAATCCACTGGGATATGTAGAAAACATCGATATCCTGGTTTTCAGTAGCATTACATTGGTTTGAGAGTTTAGTTTGCACAGCAAATTACGAAGTATAATGCACATGAATTATAATGCGAAATGACTGTTTAATTCAAGAGACATCCAAGTATTTAGATAACTGCAGATATATACAATATGTATGAGGAATATAAGTAGATCCATATTTTGAGCAGAAGGACCTGACATTACAAGGATTTCAGTACTACAAGAACAACACTAAGTTTCCTTAACATCTCCTACAAGTGTAATTCCATCTGCATGTTAAAGACATCTTTTCTGTTTACTCTAAAATTAAAGAAGTCTATTAGTTTAGTAAATGAGTGCCTTTATCCATTGAAAACAAATTCACTGCTTGTTTCAATGGATATTAAACAGGAGGAAAATGAATTGAAAAAGCATGAGGCGTCATTTAAGCAAAAGATAATAGGAGCAGGGCATTCATCTCACATTCACCATGTCCTCACCCTTTCTTCAGCTCTTCCTCATGGATTCAGTATAGGAAGGAGCTGGATGGCTTATGGAAGACATGTTCAGTTCAGGAGATGCCCTCTGCACAGCAATATCCTCTCCCAAACCTGATGGCAATCCTCATGGTAATTGAAGGCTACATATAATATTATTAACTTCCAGGGGGATGACTTTGCAGCCCTACTGGGAGGGACTCATATGCAGGGGTGCACATGAGGAACCCATAAGCGTCCTATATGCAGTTTCCCCTCTTCAGAGTGGGACCTTCTGCCTCCTCACGGCCCACTCTCCCCTGAGGGATGCTGGAAAGAAAAAAATACCCAGAGGTTTTTCTCTTCTTTCTGGTTTCTGCTCACTCTCTGTAGCTTGAGTCATGCTCTCCACTGCCCATTAACAAAGCACCTATAGACGGAGAGCAATATGTCAAGGTGCTGATGCAGCCAACTTCCTTTTCATCTGAATCCTGATTTCTGCAGTTCTATTGCATGTGGTTCATCTGCTGACAAAGTTTCCCTCCCATAAGAACCAGCAGACTTGTTATTTCTTCACTATTTGAGAAAATAAAGCAGTCCTTGCCACAAAGCTTGCTCCACCCAGAGATGGGCCAAAGCTGAAACTGCAAAGAACATCATCGTTTCATCCACAAAGCCACAGTTCTGGGTGGGAAATACCCTTTCACTGCCAGAGAAAGAAGCATGCAAAGATACTATTTCTGTCCTGGTTGTGTAAGGAATTGTGGTGCTTCATCTAAAAGGACTATTTTTCTAGAAACTGAAGTTATGTGTACATAATGCACCTATCAGTGCAAGACAGACGAACTAAGTTACTGCTATCGTTGGAGATGAGACAATTGGTAACTAGAACATTAATCTGTTAAGAGCACCCCTATTGGATCTCCATTTTAAGCATCTCAGACAGCTCAAGTGTAAAATCTAGGAAAAAAATAACAAAACCCACTTAATTTGAAAACTTAATTGAAAGATTAATATATTTGGAATGCTGTAAAATAAAGGTTCCATCCAGAAGGACTGAGGCAGGCCTAGGCCACTGTCAAATGTTTGCAACTGTTAAAAAACTAATTATGTGTTTGCTTGTAGGTAATGTAATAGATATGTGTTAATTTACATCAAAATAACTTTGAAGTTAAAAGTATTTTATACCCAAGAATCAAATACTTAGCTTAGGTCAGAAAAATATGTGCGCATATATATATAATACACATAAAAATTTGTATTTATGCAGATAAATATATCTCAGAACTGATATTTGCAGACTTTGATTAATGTTTTTCTGCCGAAGTTTTGAAATTAAATCAATGCTTCACAATGAATTTTCTCCTTTTAAGCACACAGATAACTTTGTGATGGTTTCAGGGCTTTTTGATGGGCAACACAGGAATTCTCCCATCTTAGGAGGACGCAAATTACATGAAAATGAGATGTGCAGGTAAATTAGAAGTCTGCTTCTACTATGGGAGTCCTATTGTGGCCAGACACAAGTTAGAGCAGTAAAGAAAGAGGATGAAGAGGCCGAAGGACTTGACGGGTGAAAACTATTTTCTTCTTTGGAGCTATGCATTTCTGCAAAATCAGCAGACGTTTTGAATCAAATGATCCTTAAATATCAAATGATATTTAAAGAAATGCCTCTTTGTAAAAGCTTGCAAATTTGTACATGTTTCTAACCAGGAGCAGGCGCTAAATCTGATTCTGATACTGAAATTTCAGCTGGATGTTGAAGCTCCATTTGTAGCTTCAGTTGTTCTGGGGAAAACTTCCATATAGAAGTGTAAGACTTAGCCTTCAATAGAAGAACTCAACCAGATGTCTTCATCTCATATTGTATGTCTTCACACTGGGCAGGAGAGGGTAAGGGATAAAACTAATGATATCAAATACTCGAATATATAGACCTTTTTTCAATTACTTAATTTCTTCTTAGCAATCTCTTATCTGAATCTCATCTGGTCTCGCATTAATTCAGCTGGAAAGACTTGGTAAATAAAAAGTTCAAGTTGATCTGACTGCAGATTTCCAGTTAAAGGATTCGGATTAGATGATTTGAGCTATTACACAAGAATTTGGCTAAAATCTCAAGGAAAATGTTTTATTTGTTTAGTAACCTTTCTTAATAAGAACATGCTTTGTCTGCAATGTTTCATGTAAGCTGAGTCTCTCAAAAGAATTCCACATTTTGCTGACAGTGCAATTTATACCCCACAAAACCTTTGGATGAAAGTTATCTGTACAAATATTAGCCTCTAGTATTCCCATTATACAACATAGGAAAAATGGGAAAAGTCCTTGGAACTGGAAATAGATTTGAGCTAGAATTACAGTTCTATCAGAGAAAACAAATTAACAGCAAAAGGTGGTGCAGATTTGTGTCTAGTGTCCTGCCAATGTTTTTAAAGGGCACACACTCATACACATCACTCAGATAGACCTATGATACAAATACACCACTTGCCAAGCAGATGAAATCCATGCATTTCAACGATGACTACTTTCCCTGTCAGTAAAACTTGTTGCTTAATTCACTCATGCACTTTGAAAACAACGTAGGAAGAGAAATCTTTTTTTGTGGGCTGGCTATTTCAAAGAGAAAAACCACATTTGCTCTTCAGAAGTACTTTTCAGAACCCCAAGGATGTCTTCTCAGGCAAAGAGTTGGCTGTAGACAGAGGGGGTGAACTCCATCAGAGACAGAAAAATTCACACCTACTCTTGAGGTGGAGGAGGATTTCTTAAAGTGGGACTCCCAAGAGCCCCCGCTAGCACTTTGTCATCTGAACACTTTGAAGATCTGTGATGGAGACTTGGAGCCATATTCTTCAAAGGCTAAGGAACAGAAATTCTGTTTAGACAACTTCAGCAAATAAACAGTAAGCCCATTAATTATTTTTACTATGTAATGTGAAAGAATTTAAACAAGAGGTTCCGCTGAGTGACTGAGTTCTGAGACTTTGAAATCTAGTGCTTGAAGAAGAGGCAGTGATTTTATCACTGGGAAAAGCTGAATGTCCAGCATCATGCCCAATGAAAAAAGGATTGTATTACATGAGGCCTTCAGCTGGTTTATTTAAATGTGAATATTTATGAATAAAGCTTCCCTTATGCTTGACAAAACATGAATCTATGAGAAGATTCAGTATGTTTGCAATTGCAAGATTACTACGGAGAGTTGCTGAAGCCAAAGGTGACCACAAATATATATGTTGACTAAAAATTGATTCCGCTTTTCCTCATGTCTTGCCTCACTTATGTCTCCTTGTCCTCATTGCTGTTGATACTTTACAGAAGTGGCCCCGTACTTTTAGAGCTGGATTTTGGACTTCTTTCTCAAGCTGTTTCCTCCAAGCCTGAACTAGCAGATCACGTCTCAGTCTCTAGATCCATTTGGTTTTCTTAGTAAGGCTGCAAATTGTGATATTCTTAAAATGGGGAAAACTGACTTCTCAAACTCATACTGAGTACATTCAACTCATTTTACACAGAACTCATTGGCAGGTTACAGGTGGAAATGCACCATGTTCTTTATCAAGCCAAGTTTTTAATCAGTTGTCTCAGGGTAAAAGGCTTTGTTACAGCAAATGTTAATCTGTTTTCCACTGCAGTGTTTGGTCTGCTGTAGAGGTCAGGGATTTTCCAAGAGAGCTTCATGCACCACAGACAGATTACAGTGCTTGACACAATGCCATCAGAAAATTATATGTTTTCATGCTCTTAAAATAACATGCTTTTGCAGGTTTGCTGCTCTTCTAGCTGAAACAAGGAGCAAGGACTTTTTGTTTGTCTTACATAAGCGATAGTATCCAGCTTGTGTGATTACGTGAGAGCCTTGCTAGAGCTGCAGTTAAAGAAGAGTCCTGCAGACAAATGCCAAAAAGCATTGTTAAATGGTACCTTATATCATTGAAAATGAAGAAATCAGGGTAATTTGCTCACTGTGATCTCACAGAGTTGATTTTCGGCATTGCTGTAGAGTACTGTCCATTCAATCTGTGTCTCATGAGCCTGTACATTCATCATCATATTTGACAATGAATAAAAATTCATTTCTCATTGTCGTGGTTTAAGCCCAGCCGTAACTCACGCAGTTCCCTCACCCACTCCCCCTCATTCTCCCCACCACCCCACTCCTGGGTGGACGGGGAGGAGAATTGAAAGAATATAACTCCCACAGGTTGAAATAAGAACAGTCCAGCAACTAAGGTATACACAAACCACTGCAGCTACCACCAATAATCATAATGACAAGGCAAATAGCAAGGGAAGAAAAAGCAACTGCTCACCACCCACCAACCAATACCAAACCTGATGCAGCAGTGATCAAACTCTCCCAGGTCCCTGTCCCCAGTTTTTTACATCCTAGCCATGACGTGCTGTGATATGGAATACCTCTTTGGTCAGTTTGGGTGAGGTGTCCTGTCTCTGCTTCCTCCTGGCTTACCCTCCTCCCTGGCAGAGCATGAGACTCAGAAAGTCCTTGGTCAGACTAAACATTTGAGCAGCAACTAAAAACATCAGTGTTATCAGTGCTGTCCCAGGCTGAAAGTCAAAACCACATCACTGCACCAGCTAATAGGAAGGAGACAAAATGACAACTACTGTTGAACCCAGAACACTCATGCTTAACTTTGACCCTTCCGATGCATCCAAACAATTAAATAATAATGTTCTAAACAGATGGTAAGTTTTATTTTAGCAACTTATTGACAAAGAGTAATTTGTTCTTAATGAGACAGTATATATGCTAATACAATGAAGCCAATGTGAGTTCAACCTCTTTTATGGCTGTGCCTGAGAAAAATGCCAAGAGCACTGATAAGCAAGAGCAATGCCAACAAAAAGTCACAAGCATTACTGATGTAAATATGTACCTAATACTGAAGCATGCCATGCCTCAAGGGTAGACTTAACCCAGCCTACTGTGGGCTAATATTTAAAACATATGCAACTGCAGATAGAAACAGTTTTCCCTTTCAAGTAAGTAATTTTCTTCATATTTTCTGAATTAAGTGAACTGAGAGAAAAATATTCTGTTCTCAAAAGCCTCACTTTTACTAAGGAAAAATAAATATTCTTCACCAAAATCTGCTAATATGTGGCAGCAAATTTGAGATGAACTTATGAACAGAAAGGCTGTTCATCCATCTTCATGCAAGTTAGCAGGTTGACATGTTCAGTGTGAAAATCACTGGCTACCTCACTGTGGCTTTATTTTAGCTAACATAGAGTAAAACCACTTTTTCTCCCTACTATCAACATCATGAAAGCCACTTCTTTTCACTGCAGAGAAATATTTTATTATCTTTATTCTAGACTGACAAAACACTTCTTTGCAGAGGAAGTGTGAAAAGAAATGGGTGATTGATTCTAGAATTTGTTGATTGCTCTTCACAGAGACAGGGACGTTTACAGTAGGCACTTTCCTCTAGGGGAAAACAAATTCAAACCACATTTCTTTTAAAATCTTCTATTTAACTAAGGGCATTAAAAAAGTCAAACAAGCAGAAAGACAGAAAAACAGCGACGGTGAATGGAAAGAATAGAGGAAAAAAATAAGAAAGCTTCAAAGTGCAATGATCTGATGCATTTGAAAATTCATTAGCAAAAGCTGTATCTGGAGAAATATTCCCCCCTGTATATGTGCAATTAGCCCATTCAAATGCAATGTGAAAAGATCTTAAAATCTTAGAAGAAAACTTATGGTGCTACACCAGATGGTGAATAAAACACAGTCATTCATCTTTCACTTTACAACTACCCACTTAAATGGAAACTATAGGCACATAGCAAAAGCTTTCATAAGTACATAAAGAGATCTTCACCTATAAAGTGTACTCCAAAATAGATCCTTACAAAATCCATTGAAGGGAATTTATATGTAGAAAACAACAGTGAAAATTTTTTGCTGGGACTTTTTTTTGTACCTATGACAGCGAGTGAGACAGAGCAGGAATAGGACCCGTTGTCATCCCTTCTTGACATTTAACCTGCAGATAAAAGTGATCTGAGGAGGTCAAGCGTGTTCACAACATGGGTATAACATCTCTGGTGATCAGTCTCCTGACTCAGACCTGTTCTCAGACCACTACACTGCAATAATTGTTCTTGCTAGCTATTTTTAACAGATTCCTTTTCCAAAATCAAAATGTGATTTATCTTCCTGTTTATTATTATTAACCCCTTTCTTTGCATCCTCCAGAAGAGAATTGTGCCTTTTTTAGTTAATTGCGTTATAGGCTTCAGTGGGTTTTTTATCTGTAAAGGATTTGTAAAATATCTTTTCAAAAACTGAGACAAGATTCCACTGTAAGGTTTCAGACAAATCCTTAAACCACTAAACCCTAGTTTACCAGATCAAAATGTAGTCAGTTTTTAAACACTCTGGGGAAAGGCCCTACAGCAGTACAGATGGCAAAGCATCCTAGCTCTGGAGTCTATAAAAATAATTCCTTTTTATTACTCAGCTGGTTCACAAGTAATATGAAAATAGGTCTGTTTCTTGATGATTATATTAAGCGTAATTGGGAGAAAGTAATAGGGCATCTTCTCATTATTGTCTATGAATTGATGCTCCTCAATTATATCCTTTTTATGTGAATGTCCTGTATTTTTCTTTTTCCTTTTTTTTAGGCAGCAATTTTGCCTTCCAACTGTCTTTTCCAAAGGAAATTAACACATATCATGCTTTTAGACAAAGTACTGTAGCATAATTAATCTCCATGCTGTCCTTTCCTAGCAACCCAAAGTAGGAAATATATGCAGCCAAAGTGTAAAGCTAAACAGGTTTCTATATTTACAAGAATCAAAGCAGTTAAATGACTCAGCTGCCTCCTAATGTGGGATATATTTGAATTTGGGGAGGGTGGAGTGAAGAATGGGACATTATTGCTTTAACAAGGTTTACCGCTAAACTGAACATATGTTGCTCATAATGTCACTTTCTAAATCAATGAAATTATCATCATAGAACATGTCGACAAATTAGACATGTAAAGTGCAGGCTGTATGTGGGAGAGATGTAATTTGGCTCTATAAAAAGAAATTAAACAATAAAATATCAATGACAGATGTAGTTAGCTAAAGGTTTTGAGGTTTAAATACCAATTTGTGAAAAAAAATTATGCAGACCCAATCAGGGTACGAGATAAAAATACCAGCCTTCATGCAACAAGATGATTAAGTATTTGGACCAGATGTTCAGAGACCTTAGCTGTGCCCTTTATTTAACTGGCAAGCATGCTGGCAAGTCCTTAAATTTCCAAAATCCAGGTAACGAAGGTTAGCTCAGATGGAAGTAATAAACCAATCAAATATCAAGAGTCATTCATGTCTGTGAACAGCCCTGACCTCCGTATTTGAACATACCAGCATAGGTTTTAAAGAAATTGCCTTTTTGCATATTTTTTTTTAGAGAAACTTACTGAAGTGTTTTGCTTTCTGTTCCAGTTCTCAAATCAAATGTAGGCACCAAATGCGTCTGATATGGTTTAGATCCTTTTCCCGCTGGTTTGTAGATTTTATAGCTCTCGAGCCTCAGCTAAAACTCTGTGCCGTAATTCTTGGGTTATAGCTTTGTCTTGCAGCTGCTGCATGGTTGTGGGCAAGGTGCTTAAGACTAAACAATAAAATGTCTGCACTTTCAAAGAAGAATGTCTTACAGGTTAAGAGATGACTTCTGTTTCAGACTCTTCTATCGACTTTGCAAGGTGATCAATCTCTCTGCGCTTCATCTTTTCCTATTTACAGACAGCAGAGTGCCATAATCTAATCTTTTAGCTCATTTTCTCTCCTAGGCATAGTCTCATTCCTAATCACACTGAAGCTGCTGTGCACAACCGTCTTGTGGCAAACTGACATTGTGATCTCCAGCCACATACCTTGGGGTCCTGACTGGGCCATGCCATGCTCCTGTCTGACCCATGCATCAAAATCTCCTTCCAATAGAAACCAGGATAGGTTTTCATGCATATTTGGATTTTACCAGAGTGGAAAAGGAGATGCATCCTGATCTCACAAATACCAGATCCTTGCTTTGATGCACCCTGTCTGCTTGGACAGTGACTAACAGAGATGGCCCTGATCTTGTTTGAGCCTTCAAGACATTGCCATAATATAATCAGCAGCAATTCTGAAGGCATAAATAAAAGATAACATTCATGAGGTTTTCAGAGGGATGACATAGCGTGCATAAAACATTTGAATACCACAGACAGTGCAGTTGAAAAGGGATTGAGCTGTAAAGAAGAAATCATTCCTTGATGGGCTGATGTAGCTTGGCAGTAGAAGATGGGTTTCATCTCATCAATGCAGGCATCTACAGTGTATGGAAAGCATCTCAGCTATTCACTCCCACTCTTTACCACCCTTACAGACAACGAATTAAAATACGCTTCTCAGGCACAATTCAACTCTTCTGAAAATAAATCTTTAAAATAAATTCATTTTGGCTACAGCTTAAAAATGTCTATGAATCACCATTAACTCTGGAGAGTGTCTACAGTGACTAGCCCAGATGTGGACATTTGCTGGATAAATATGAAAAGGCAAATGAAATGTGTGCCCACTGCAGGGACCATCAATTGATAGCTTTTCAGTCTGCCTTGATACCATAAGGTCACCTTAGGAAATGCTGCAGCCACTCAAAATATTAAAGAAAATAAAAGCATAAGAAAGACTAGCATGAAAACTTTCCCGTTTCTTATGAGAAGCCTGATATGATATTCCCCACAATTGAAGCAAGTTAATCCAGCCATTTGAGCACTGTTGCTCTCCTGTGATGCTTTCTGAAACACAGGTTTCAGCACTTCTGTTACCATGGTGGAGCTTGCAAAACACTTGTAGGCCTGCTACAGACATCAGAATTTGATTAATTAATCTCTACAAAATGCTTTGAGCTTCACTGGATGAAAGACACTCAGGGTGAGTTTCCTTGGCCTCCTCTCATGAGGAGCAGTACATTCAAAAGACGAATGAAGGTATGTAAAAATTATTGTTTGCCTGGGGGCAGATAAACTAGTCCTGGGAAATGAGGTTTTCTGTATTGGTTTTGACCCTTCTTTTTTCCCCATTGGCCTTCAAAGGTCATATCCCCCCCTATTCAAATGGCTACCCTCCGTGTGCTGACTAAGTGTAAACTCTCCCTCACTCTGGGGAAGCAGGGAACATAGCTTTCATTATTCAAAAGCACTTAAATGAAGTGAAATACTTTCTTTAAAGTGATCATCTGAACATAGAAGAGAGATAGGACTTGTAGAAAAAGTAATGTCTTTTCTGAGACAAACTGATGGAAACAAAAAGAAACAGACAAGCTTTAAGGGGCTTTTGTCCTGGAAAGATTGTTTTTCCTCAACACTATCAGTTATTCTAATAAAAGATATTACCTCTCCCTATAAACCTGGCTTCTCACCTCTTAATGTTTTATATGCCGATACTTCTTTTTATTCCTGTGTTCAGAGCTGTATGCATTTAGAAAGAGTCCATATCCATCTTCTGCAGTTTCCAAGTGCTTAAAACATTCTGCCTGTAGAATTTACACTGTATGTAGAGCACTCTCAAAGAGCCACACTTTATGTAACAGTGCTGATTGAATGTCTTGTTTTCCATGTGCCGGTCTAACCGGCTGCAAACCAGGACTGCTGACGAATACTTGCTTTCTGAAAATCATTAGTCTTTTTCTCCCTCCCTAATTAATTTTCCCGTATCGTTAGAGAGTTGTGCTGGAGGTACCAAGCTGATGGAATCTGGATCATGCTCCAGTGTAACCCAGGCTTGCCTGGGGCTCCACTAAGATCCCCTGTTCACTGCTAATGGATTTATTTCTGAGCTTGACATAACTTTATTCCCAGGATATCTGGAGTTATATTTAGTTGCTTTTGCTCTTCTCTGGATGTGATTAAAAGGATGTTCACTTTGCCTCTAAGATGGCTCAAAAAGGAGAAGGCTTCTGGGTATTCATTCCAAATACCCAAAATCACTCCATTTATCTGCACAAGCTGAAAATTATCTACAGCTCTTTAGACAAAGGCAAAATTATCTTGTCTACTGAATTGATTAAAAATAGCATCCCTCCCATGTTACCCAGCTTGGACTACTTTTTTTACCTGCTAATTTGGGTTAGTTCAACTGTGCCCTTTCCCAAACCGTTGGGGCACTGCTCCACCAAACTGAGACAAAATACTTCTGTAAGAAAAGCTATGACCCCCATTTTGATCAATCTCCTACAGAAAAGCTATGCCCAGCAGTGAATACCCTCAAAATTCACATGGTGTGATAGGTTTAGTTTAGAGAAAAAGCAGAGAGATTATCTCTTGGAGGGAGAAAACAACAGGCATAAGCAACCCAGGAGGTTCCTGAAGTGTATAGTTGATAATTTCCTTCTCCAAGTCACAGAGAAGCTAACAAGGAGAGGTGATCATGACAGGTCCCATATACGCCAGCAATGAGGGGATTGTTGGGAATATGAAAGTCAAAGGCAGTCATGATAAGATGGTGGAGTTGAGGATTCTGAGGGCAGGAAAGGGAGTGAAAACAAAGCTTTCAATCCCAGGCTTTAAGAAGACAAACTTTGTCATCTCCAAAGGTCTGCTCACGAGAGCCACATGAGATAAAGCCCCGGTGGGAAAGGGGGCTTGAGAAAGCTGGTTCATACTCAAGAGTCACCTCCTCCAAGCTCAAGTTTCATTCCAACAAATATGAAGTCCAGCAAAATTTCCAGGTGGCAAGAGTGGATGGACAAGGAGCTCCTGGCCAAATGCAAACACACAATGGAGGCATAGAGAGGTTGGAAACCACCAGCTCAAGGTGGCTCTGCTTGAGCAAGAGGGCTGTTCCAGTAACTTCCAGAGGTCCTTTCCAACTCCAACCATTCCGTGATTCTATGATATCTGCCATCATGCCTCGAAACCCATCCAGTTAGAGACAAAATACATTTCCAAGCTGTAGGAAATATCAAGACATCATATCTGGCTCACTGAAACATAAAATACTGAAGCCTGGGTGGCGTTCCGGCATTGTATCATCTCCTTTTTTCATCTCTGGGCACTGGTCACAGGGCACTGGAAACCAACTTGACCTTTAGTTGGAGCTAGAATGTTTTTAATGTCTGGCCAAAGAAGTCCAGCAACTAGCACCAATTTCTAACTGCTTTTCCATGGCATTTTTTCACCATCAGAGAATGAGTCTCGCAGACATACATAGGCACAAATGACAGAATATAAACTTCCTCTCATTTCATTGCGGGTACATAAGGGTCTTTGAGAAAGACTACAGCATCCAAGTGTTCATTACTGTAGTTTTCTGCAGCTATGAGATACACTTCTTAATTCCTGGTGGAGTTTCATGAGAGCAGTTAAAAGTTTTTCAAACTCCCTTTTGATGGCAAGTTCTTTTCAGTGAAATGGCACATCCTTATTTGTTAAAATTAGCAGTTTGGGCCTGGGGGAAGAAAATAAAATTACAGATTTTTAGGTTTGCAGTCATAATCTTGAAATTGCAGAAAAATAAAAAATATGTTCATTAATGCTTAATTAATAATAATTCCAGTGACTTTTCCCATCAATACAAAATACTTCATGACTATCACTTTTTGTACTATGCATTTTTTATGACAGGTTGTATCAGCCCTTTCTCCCATACGTTTATAAGTAAATGCAAATTGCTGGCATGAACCCAGACAGCTGGCCTCAGTGGAACATCCTCCTTGGTCATGCCTTTGAATCTAAACCCTGCAGAGAAAAGGCGGCAGTGAATAAGTCACCCTTTTCACACTGGGCTCCTATTACATCTGATGCTTTTTAAGGGAGGACGTTTGAGTTTTGCAGACAGTCCTTGTCCAGCTGTTAGGTTTGTAGCCATATCTAAGTCTGAATTCTCATGAATTGGGAGTACTTAAACTCTGCTGTGATTCCCATATCCAACAACCATGGGAATCGTGAAAAAACTTAGGCAGATTGATAAGACTCTCTGAGTCACCTAACTTCTGTCAGGGATGTGAAACTGGAAAGCCAAAATAAGCTTCCTTCAGACAGGGGTTCACTGGAGATTTCTCTACAGTGTTTAATAATATGACTGTGCCCAAAGAAAACCAAGAAATTGTACGCTTCCTCTCATCTGACATTAATAAAATTAATTTGCCTTCAGAGTAATAATGAAATGTTTCTCCAAGGAAACCTTTTTTTGCATGTTCTTTCCCCGCTTTTGAAATGAGAATCTTCTGCATATTCTGCTGATTATATTTTTAAATACTACAGTATTTTGGAATTTGAAATTAAAAGGTTTTCAAGCCTAAAATATGCAAAATCTGATAATAGCTTCTTGGTCTATTTTTCTCTCCTTCAGCCTCAATCCCATGAAGACAGAATGGTAGGAGTTATTAATTCCCTGTTATTTATTGGTTATCTCAAGACTTCATCCTTCTTGTGATATCTTAATATATTGTTTCCTATGGAAATGATTAAGGTATTACAGATGCAAGACTGTGATACTGCTTGAGTGGTTCCAGAGCATGTGATCTCCAAGGAAACAGAGATCCTGTTACTAGTCCCTTTCCTGCAGAACTTATCAATGGTACAAGATGCTGCAGGTCATGCCATTGACTTCAGTAGAACTATTCCTAACTTGTGAAGTTCAGCACATGAAGTATGTTTTATTCAGTTATTTTTAAGATCAGTTAAACAATACATGAATTTACCTCAGTGATGTGCTTCTCAGGCTTTTGAATTTCTCATCTGCTCTTTTGAGACAACTACAGGTATGAGAAAAGGAAAACATTACAGCAGAAGTTCAGCTTTTAGTACAGAAAATTCCATGTGGACTGCACATGTGATCTGTCCAGGCATTTTAGGGGTCGGCCAGCTTTTGGTTAGCTTAACATTTTGAGGCCACTTTCATCCCAAAGAAATTCAGTCTCTGCAGAAGTCTAAGGCAATTAGTATGTTTCAGAAGACACTTTTACTACAATGAGGAGGAAAATGCAAAATAAATTATGAGTTTTACAACCCTCCTTTTACCTCATGACCAGCCTCCCCAGTCAAATATATGAATTACTGTTCATATTTACACTGCAGTACATACAAGTTTCATTGCTGCTCTATCAGGGCCCCTCATTCCTGCACAGATGAAGCCTGGGACAGAGCCACAATGTGCAGGCAGGTCCCCAAGGGCTAAAGTAGTGTTATAGCCATAGGACAGCCTTGTAAATTTATTGGGAGGAGGATAGGAGCATCATTCTCCAGTGCTTTGCTGAATTGTATAAGCATGTTTCCAGGTGTCTTTTTCTTACTTTCTCTCACACACGACTTTATATTGGTTTTACAAAATCCTGGTGTATTAGATGTATTGCAAATGATGTGTTAAATATCACTGATGGCTCCCTGAAGCATATTCTCTGTTAAAATGTTCAGTTTGATTTAAATGACCAAAGCTACAGAGCTCCCATCAGCTCCCTGAGGAAGCTCTTGAGACTCTAACAGACCTCACCTTCCAATAAGCAAGACTCTCTCATTTAATTTTGCCTGCCTATTACCTGGAGACACTTCTCATACCCTAAGTATGCCATTTGCACTTTCACTGTGATGTGTTATAGCTTAGGATACAAATGACTTACTGTCTGTTCGTTATGTCTAGCCTTTTGTTCGGAACAGATGTGGATAGAAAAACATACTTCAGAAAAACTGTTAGGAATTTTATTGCTCAGCCTAAGAGCTTATTCCCTGGGTCTCCTACCTTACTCTATTTTAACTATTTCCTGTTTTAATTGTCTTAACAGGGATAGCTAAAGAGAAGCACTAATCCTCTTAGTTGTGCTCTCTAAATTCCAGTACTTTGATCAGGTTAAACCGGAAGTCTTCTTTAGAGACTGCCTTTAAAGACCTTTCCTTGAACTGTATCAAAGGGTGAAAGCTTTTAATTTCTGAAAGTAGAATTGGAAATGGAAAAAAAAGAAGAAATTTAAAAGCTGCTGTTGCTGAGGTTTTTTTAAAGTAATGCATCTGGCGCTGAGGTTTTATAAACAGGCTGAAGGACGTAGAAACTCTGTTTTCCTTAAGTTTATATTCATTGAAGGCAGCCCTACATGAAAATGGACCTGTTGGTTATGGAAAGAAAAATGTAAGCCATACATCTCTACTATGATGTCCTAAATGAAGCTGATTTAATACTGTAGACTTTGGACAGATTGGCATTAAAATGTAAGAAAGAGAATATGAACAGTAGGACCTTAGGTTTCAAGAAGCCTAGACTGCCTTAACATTGCACAGGGCATTTACAGAGAGAAATATATATGCTGTAAGAGTCTAACTGTCCCTGCAAGTGCTAAAGACTTTTAGTGAAACAGACACAATTTGGTTACCTAAAATAACACTCAAGTTTGTCTCAAACTGCATTGAGATAAAGAACAAGGGATGGCTTTGCTGGACTGAAGAAGACAATCTCCATCCAAAAACCTGCCATCAGCACAAAGTGGATTTCATCCAACATAGAATTTGATCTCTTTTTCTCCTAGCTCTATCCGTCTTTCCAGTGTCGGTTGTAAACTTCAATGAAAGAGCTCAATTTTAATATATGTTCCTGGCATGAAGGATTACTCATCTTGGACAGCACTTTTGGATGCTAACATAATGCAGGAATGACTCACCATCAAACACAAAATGTTCTGCTCAAGAAATCACAGTTGATTTTGACTCGTATTACAGTGGTCCAGGCTGAGGCATGCCTCTCACCAAATAGGGTTCAGATAAAGATGAAAAATCTCACTGTTACAGAAAGAATTGTCATTTCAGGGAGAACATAAGGCTATGTGTGCCGCCTGTACATTGACAAACAGTACAGTGAAGCTAACAGTACTTTTGTCTTTTCAGTATTTCTCAGCATTAAATCTCATCCTACAGGAAGTTAATGCTTTCTCTAATGCCCTTCACTCTCATTGATTTCAGTGGCACTCAGTGCCTTAGAAGATGATATAAAACATTTGGATAAAATGTAAACAGCCCTATGAAATCAGGGTAAATATAATAACTGAAATTGACAGTCATGAGAAATTCAAATTAAGTGTTTTTTTCACGTTATGTTCAGCTTTCATTCATTCAGTGGATATTTCCACTTTGAGTCTTTGTATCTCTATTTCAGTTATGAAATAACTGCTGTTTTAAGAACGTACACTTGTGCATAACATACAATCAGAATAACTTTCATGCAGTAAAACCACTTTGACTTGTGTGGAACTGAAATGCAAACAGGCGTTGATACTATTAGTCAGGTTTGTCTATGCATGACAGTTGCTTTGTAGCCCCTGTGATAAAGTGAAAGAGCACAGCATTGTCACCTGCCTGTCTCTCCATCCATTATTAGTTAGGCTAAAATTGGTTAAGGCGTCATATACTCTGATGTAGCAGAATGCGGTTGCTACGGGTCTTGGAATTACTAAATCCCTTTTTATTCCTATTTAGAGTCAGGGTCCATAGAATGTGCCATATCCCTTTGTTAAAAACCACGAGTTGGCACTGAAACCTACAGAAATGACAGACATTATTTCTCTGAATACCTGTAGGAATTTCAGACATGTTTTCTGTAGTACTTAAAATGAAAAACTAAATATTTTCCCATCTTTTCATAAAATATAGAGGGATTAAGAACACTGTTTGTCTGTGGGAAATACCTCACAAGATTTGCTAGTGTCTGATTTCAGTATTTTTTTCATACCTTCCTAGTACCCTATAAAAGCCCTCACAAATCAAAAACAGTCTTTGACATTTCAGACTCCAGTTAGCCTAAAAAGAATGATTCAGAAGAAACATTTAAGGAAGGAATTGTGAGACCAAGATAAACTATTCCAAGAAGCTTTACTTCCGAAGTAATAAACTAACATCTATGTAATTAGTGTTTATAGGAAAACCAAGCTGCTGATTTTTGAGGCAGAGAGAGCAGTGTTTTCTCCAGCTTCTCATAGCATCTAAATGCGATCCATCTTGTTATCTGATGCAAATTTTGCCTGGAACTTCCTCTATTTTCTCTCTTTCTGAAATGTGGGGGTGCGATGCCTACATACACTTTTAGAAAATGAAAAGCAAAAAGTCTTGTTTATTTTGTTGCTTTTGGGCCATTTGCACAGTTTCTGTTGCATGCTCTTGATTAAGATCAGAATATACAAGTATCATTAAAAATCAATATGTACTTACACAAAACAGCATGTGTATTAAAAAATCAAAGCAAATATTGCTATGCTAACTACTGCAAAGGCAGTATCGACACGAGGAATAGCAAAGGGTTCTATTAAAGAGCCACATGCCATTGCAAGCACTTTATTACCTTACATTTACACTATAATTCATCCTGTGTAATGATCATATTGCAATACTATTCACAATCATCACACTCAAATTATAAAGTTCACTTGACTTGCCATAGAGCGAAATGGAACCAAAGGGATAAAGGATAAGTATAAACCTACAGCAAACATTTGGTATTCTTTGCATATTGGAAACAATATTTTCAATATTGTTACTGTCCTTATTGTTTTCATTACTATCTCAATAATTTCTGCAGGGCATTGTAACTAAGAATTCCATTACGTACATATCCCTGGATCTGAAGTACTGCAGCACCATGTCAAACAATTCTTACAGGCATCATTTCAAACTTATGGCTCCATTACTTCCAACTGGGCTTGCAGATTGAATACTGGTTTATGAAGTATTAATTCTTATTTTATGTTTCAAGATACTGCTTTCTCAGTTTAAAAAAATCAATATATACAAAACCAAACATTTTCCCGCTGGGTTACAAGCACTTAGAATCCGTGAAAAGTCATCTGCCAATTGCAAAGATTGTACTTAAAAAGAAATTCTCAATGCTGTCTGACTAAGCCAAGGTTTAAGCAAATAAATATATTCAAATATTCAAAGATATAGTCGATGTAGTAACACTTTTTGCTGAACTTAATTCAAAAATCACTGCAGTGTAGTAAGCACAACACCCCTAAAACAGAGATTAAAACAAGCAATGATAGAACTGCATATAAATGACAAAATAACCACAGGTATATGAATTT
Source organism: Forpus xanthops (assembly GCA_032466535.1). Taxonomy (NCBI): domain Eukaryota; kingdom Metazoa; phylum Chordata; class Aves; order Psittaciformes; family Psittacidae; genus Forpus; species Forpus xanthops. The sequence continues at coordinate 50,661 of JASSUY010054718.1, read as the reverse complement.
TTATTGCTGAAAGAGACCACAATTCACACTAAACAGAAGAGGTAGAGGTGGGGTGATAAAAAATAACAATTTAAATAAAAACTAATAGGATGTTATCAGTCTGTGACATGGTCACAGTGTTTGACAACTCTCAGTTCATGAACCAGACTAATAATGTCTCGTTCTTATGACCATATATTCTATTCTATATTATATATAGGCATAATATTATGCATTTGGCTGCATCTTGTTGATCATAAGACTTTAAAACAAAGCATAAGATTTACTTTTTTCTCTGTTTTTTTTAAGTCTATAAGGCACACAAGTCATATTTTTATGCTTTTAAGGTCTTATAGACATGAAAATTCATAGTTCCAATAAAAGATGAGGTTTTGTTTTGTTTTTATATGACTCACATTAAACCACAGGCCTTAGCAACAATGCCATAAATTTGTGAACATGCATCAGAAAGATAAGAAGAAGGTATTTTCTATCTTTGAACACATCACTGACTTTCAAGGTGCACCCTTTTATTTAGGGATCTCTACATTAAGTTTCAATCCCTTTTCTTATTTCTTCCTTGTTTTTTCCCCCTATCAAAGTGTAAAGCCCAAGGATCCTTAACACCAGATCCTCTGAACTGGTGTTAAGTGCCCAGCACTAAAGAACTGTACTGAAAGGTCAGTGGCAAACCTGCCTCTCATAATTTCTATGCAATGCTGCAGCAACGGCAAAGAGAGGTTACATTGCCCACTGCTTGGTTTAATTGGAGTTAAGTAGATCTATTATGTTGGTGTGCCCCATACACTAGCTGTTTATTTTGATTAATGCAGGCATCCTTATGAGTGAAATGTCTGTGGAAGAGAAACTTTTAGAAGAAATTAATGAGCAATAAGATGTTATATACTCTAATTTGCTCAAGAGATATGTGTATTTTTAATGCTTCCCACTGGCTGGGGTAGCCAATTTCTGACACTCTGATATACCTGCTGCTCAGGATGAGTCCTCATCAGTTGTTACATTCCACAACTTGGGATCCTAAGAATCGAGCTACTCTAAATCACAACTCTTGCATTTATTTTATTACTTCTAATTTGTGGCAAAAGTAATAGTGAGTAAAATACAAATGGGAATTGGTCAAAAGAGACGTAGAGACTTGAAATGGGCAGTTTAAAAGAATGAGATTTGAAATAAGGCAAAGGAGGAAAAAATGCTGGGAAGAAACTTCTAAAATTTGCTCATAAGCAAAAGGCTATAGAAGGTATAAAGCCTGCAAAGGTGTTGTGACAGGGGAAAGAACAAAGGTTAAGGCATTGGCTTTAGAAAGGCGGATAAATCCGCTTCCTATAGGTATCAGACTGACAGAGAGTTTCAAGGCTATCATCCTCCTGCACTGTAGCCAAAAAGAAAGTGGCTCTGCTTTGGTAGGCTCACAGGAGAGGAGATAACTACAAGAGGTAGATGAATATAACTGAAACGCAAGTGTGAGAACCAATACAGAACCGTTTCCAGCCAAATTCCATCACGGTCAGTTAAATCCAAGTCCCTTCCAACATCAGCTGAGTCTTCTTGGTGGTTACAAAGGGAACGTAAATGACTCTTTAATGCTGAATGCCTGAAACCAAGGCATCAGCCCTGAGCCATCTGTGTATGTCACCAACCATGTGTGCTGCAGGAAATGGCTGGACTGAAGGTTAAAGTCCTTTTGTGATCTTATTTATTGCACGGAAAATCTCAGGGAAATATATTGCCCTCAGCAGCAAGAACCTGCTCAGGAGCTCATAGGCCACACCACGCACATCTTCTGATGGGAAAGACAGAGAAATTACCTGCGGGAGAATATTTAGGAGGTTAGGGCCAAGAGAGTCAAGCACTTATTAGAAAATAAGGATAACAAACAAAATTGGGATAATAGCTCATAAGCTTTCAAAGTTTCTAGATGTTTATCCTAATGAAAATTGAACCTCTGAACCTTCTGAGGTTAACATGTCCCCACTTATAACATCATTAGGAGATAATGTTAATGAAATGCAACATTGTCACAGGACAGCAGTTTCCCACAGCTAAACAAATGCTGAGCCAAAGCCAAGATATTTATTTTCAAAGTGGGAGATATTTACCCTGTAAACATGTTCTGTTCCAGTGACTTTATGTCTGTTGCACCAAACTGCTAATGGGGTAGATGCTGCTTGATGCATGTGGTTAAACAAAAAAGAGTTTCTCTGTGTCCTCCTATTGAAAATACTTTTATTGGATTAAAGAACAGATTAGCTCAGAATTTCAGCTAATCTGGAAAACAATTGATTCATTTCAGTGCAGGGTCTCATACACACCTTGCTTTTCAATGCAAACAACTGGAAAACCCTATTGTCATTCAACAGCTATAGAGCTATAAATTAACTGGCTTGTTAAGCTAACAACTTGACACATATGATGTGACACTATCACTGTAGACATCACAGGAACCACAGCTGCAGTATCCCATTCATTTCAATATGAATGGTTCTAAAGAAATAGTGACAGTCTCTGGAGAACTGGAGAAAGAGGAAAATGTCCTGGCCAAGAAGCTGCTCTGCACATGGATCCAAACATTTCCAGTTTCAAGCCCAAGGAGAAGCAGGAATTTGAACAAAGTCACATCTGCTGAATCAAGCACGTGTAGTATGAGTCCAAAAAGAAGGGAATGAATATAGGGGCAGGATATGTAGGTGGTTTTAATAGCCACTTGCCTTACAGCAAATCTCTATCAGAGCTATAGACTGATTTCTCTCCTGCTTTGAAAATCACAGTCTTTGACTGTTGACTGCCTAGAGGAAACAGAAAAACTGTTTGCATTAAAGACCTTTATTTTTAATTGCTGTTTATATTAAAAGAAATCAAAGCTTAAATTAAAGTTCTGAAGTTCAAGAAATTCTTCCTTTATTGCCATATATATTGAGGAAAAGTTTAAAAGTATGATTTGGAAAATAAATTTCTAGAGAGAAATAAAATCCCACAAAAGACACTCCTTTTCCCAAGTGCAGAGTTCCTAAGTCAAACTGATCTCAGTATGATATAATAGTATATTTGTTATTTCAGGGGTTTAAGACTCCTTAGAATTTCTGTAGATCTGGATCTTCATGCCTTAAATTTATCAAATCACAGTTTCTTCAGTACTGAGAGCTGAATGTTGCATATTACATAGGTCAGAACTGGAAGCTGACACAGGCAATAAAAGCAGTAACTGTTAAGGAATACTTAGATACTGCAATAAACATCACTTAATATTTTCCTTATTATTTCAATCACATGAGCTTACTTTTGTAGGCAAGGAATTTGGGTAGAAACACCTAATAAATCCATTAGTCCATTCCCTAGGAGTTGTAGTTAGGTATTCTTAGTGTTTCTGCCAAGCACTTTCTCTGCTCCTGGGTGAGGCAAGGATATTTGAGTGTCTCAGAAATAAGGCAGTTCCAGAGCATTAGCCACAAGGGTACACCTTTATGACTTACTGTATTCCATTTCCTTGCTTTTGTTATGAACTCTCTCAGTGCTTTATTCTGTTCTAGAATATGTTTTCCAAAGCAATCCTGGAATGTATGTGAGCTTGCATTTTGAAAAATCTTGGTTTTCCATCATACATCCATATCTCCATGACAGTCCTTCCTTGGACAACATATGTTTCTATGGCTCTACAGCTTCCTCCATGTTCAAGCTGCCTCAACATGCTTTTTCTGTAGGTTTATTTCAATTCATTTTGATATAGCCTCAGAGCAGATGTCATCAGGATCCAATAATCACAGTTTATTGGGTGGACAGAAAGCAGGCAGTGAAGTCTCCATGGGGATCTTCAGCATCAATTTATGAGGTGCATTGCAAAACTAAAATCCATCTGATTTCCATCAGCTTAGCTATAAATGTAGACATAATGATTCTGTCCACTTATTTTCAAATCAATTTAACATAACTATCTCCCAGAATTAGGAGACACAGATCACTGCACAGTTTAGGCACTAATATAGTAGTTTTTACTTACCAATGTCCAATAGCACAGATTAGTTAAGTGTCCCCACTCCGGTATTCACTCCACATTCTTAACAGCTATTGTAAACTGTAGATTTGTGTTGCTTAGGCTTTCCTACACAATCCATGTAATTTAGAGAGCAGAAAATGCAAAATGTTTTAGCATCAACTGCTGCAATTCATAGGCACTTAGTGCATCAGAATGCTAAAACCGGTTTGGTGCTTTGGGGATACAAATGTCAATAACCTCAAATTTGGAAATTTGGACCAGCATGTTCATGGAAAACACGGACTGAATAAAAATGTATGTTTTTCTTCCTGTTTCCAGCTGTCTCATCAGCTTTGCTAGAATACAAGTGGTTTACGTCATTGTAGCCATGCTGATGGCTGAAATGGGGGCAAATCCCAAGTTAGACAATGTATTAGTGGAATTTATAGGAGTACGTAAATATGCATAGCAACATTTCAGTGTACATATTGTTCCAGAGAAATATTCAATTCAAAACATACAAAGAAAGAATTGAGACATTCAGTTGGAGGCATTTTAACATTGGAGTTTAATTTGTATTTTCTATGTTTATTTATAGGGAAGGCTTTATTATGAGCAGGATCTTCATCTGATGAAATGCAATGATGCAATTAAAATTCTGCTTGTTGAAACAGGTTTTATGGTGCTTATTAAAAGTAAATATAAATAAATGTTTGAAGAACTGTGTGATCAAAAATGCCTTTTGATATTAGATGGAAATATAGCAGTGCGTGAAACTCCTTAACTCTTTAAACGTTGCAGATGAATGTTTTTAACACCACCACACCAGTTTACTATAAACACGACTCATTTGGCATTTTCAAAAGCTTTTGTCAGTGATCTCATGGGAGTCTATTAAGAAAACAACACAAAGTAATCATGGAATGTATCAGAAATATCCAGGTCAAAGACAGAATCCAGTATGAGAGTACACTGTTAGACAGTCAGGCAATTCAAGAAGAGGAAGGAAAGACGTGTTCTGCTACCAAATGAAGTACGAAATCTACAGAAACACCCAAATAAGCCACAATGTCTACTTGCCTTTTTTGCTTCTGCCTTCACTGAAGAGACTGATGTGATGAAACGGCTGAAGCAATGAAAGGCATGAACAAATGAGAAAAATTGAGGCTAAGTAATAGAAGTGGTTATATTAGTTATATATTTTTGTGGTCACTGAGCCCCAGGAAATCCACCCCAAAGAGAGCACTATCAGCGCTGTCAGGACAATCTCAGAGCTGTCAGTGGTTATCTTGGAGAGCTTATGGGAGGGGAAGCCAGAATTGGAAAAGTGCAATTATTGAGCCTATCTTTAAAAAAGGGGGAAAGGAGGATAGATTTGTCAGCTTAACTTTAATTCCTAGAAAAATCCTGGAGCAAATAACCAAGCAAACAATTTGTAAGCCCCTAGAAGATAACAAAAAGATGAGTGACAGCCAACATGGATTTGTCAGTTGGGCGGGTTGACCTTGGCTGATGCCACATGCCCACCAAATTTTTCTATCAATCCCCTCCTCAGCAGGACAGTGTGGGAAGAAGGAAAAGATGGAAAAGGAGTCGTGGGTCAAGATAAAAGCAGTTTAATAAAGCAAAAGCAAAGGACACGCATGGAAGAAAAGGAAAACCAACAATTTATTCTCTACTTCCCATCGACAGACAATATTGAAGTAGGGCTTCAATAGGCACAGTGGTTCCTCTGGAAGACAGGCATCATAACAACAAATGCTCTCTCCCCCCCTCCTCCATCCTCTAAACTTTTATTGCTGAGCAGACATCGTATGGTATGGAATATGCCTTGGGTCAGTTGGGGTAAGCAGTCCTGGCTGTGCACCTTCCCAAAATCTTGCCCATCCTTAGCCTGCTGGTGATGGGGGAACATTAGAGAGAAGCCTTGATGCTGTGCCAGCACCTCTCAATATTAACCAAACCACTGGTGTGTTATCAACACCCTTCCAGCCTCCAAAGAAAACACAGCACTGTGACAACTGCTATGGGGAAAATTAACTCCATCTCAGACCCAATACATTCAGAAACAAACCTAGTCAAACTAACTTTATTTTGTCTTCTCAAAGGATAAGAGGTTTTGTAGATAGGGCAGAAGCAGTAGATGCTTTATTTCTTGACTTCAGTGGGGTTTCTGACAATGTTTCAGCTGACACTGTCATAGTAAGGAAGGGAAACATTGGTGAGATTAAACTACTATGAGATGGGCAGAGAAACAGCTGCAAACTTGTACTCAAGGAATGCAGAGGAAAATAAAGTATATTTATTAGGACAGAAAATGCCAAGTAACTGAAAAGAGGTCCAACCTCTTGGGAGGGTGAGAATTCAGAATGAGCTTGAGAATTTGTAGTAACAGATTGAAACATCTAAGATGACTTCAGGGGACAACTGGCTAATCAGCAGCTCTGCAGAAAAAGAACAACGATGGAGAATAAGATAAGAGTGGATCTCTGAAATTAATGTTATCAGCAAAGTGACACTTTTGAGAAAAGCCAAATACTATTATGGGCTGTACAAGCAATAATCTAAGGTACACGACATAATCTTTCTGCTCTATTTGGTATGAATGAGGCTGTAGCTGAAGGATGTTCTTCCCTCTGCAGTTTGCATTTCAAGAAATATTTGGATCAGCTAAAGGCAGGGCACAGTGATTAGGGGTGTAGAAAATCAACTTATTAGAAATCAAAGAGCTGAGATTGCTTCCTCAAGAGAAAAGAGCAAGTAGAGGCAGGGTCAGTAGTCTTGAAATAAATAAAAGGTTGCTGAAAGGGGGAAAGAGTGAATTGTTCCACATACCCATCTTGAATGTGACAAGAAATACTGTGCTCTAAACTGTAGGAAGGGATATTTATGTTAGACGCTGAAAGAGCTTTTTATTGGTAAGAACAATTATGCACAGAAATATATTGCCTGAGTAGACTCTGAATCTCCATCAGTGGAAACCTTAAGAGCAGTTTAGATAAACATATGTTAGGATTAGCTCAGAGAGAGTTGATCCTGCGTGGGGTAAAAGAATGATCCCTTGATGTTCCTTCTACTTATTCTTTCTGTATTTCTCCCACACATTAACGTTACGGCGCACAAAGGTTCACCATTTAGAGTTGTGGAGCTGCATGTAATTGCTAATGATGCACACAGTGGTTAAACAGGACATTGGCAGATGACAGAACATTTTCTCGAGTTAAAGTTTACTCAGAGGAATTTTTGACAGTACTAAATGGGAAGACTGATAGCAAAGATAGCTTGAATTACTTATTCACACTGCTGGCTAGGCTAGCGTAGGTGATTTTGTGCATAACACACAATGAGGGCTGTTGAGCCCTCCCCGATGGTGAAACTGAGCATGAGAGTCTACACTGAAACTCATAATGCTGTCAAAAAAAATCAAAGGACTCTTATTGTTTTTAACCTGATTATATGAATTTTGGTTATAGAAGTCCAAGTTTGTGTTATTTCCTCATTAAATAGGAACTGAATTACTAGATTGGTTAGAGATCAGTGGGGAATATTAAAAGGCTAACAAAAATAATGATATATTAGAGTGTATTCCATCTTATAATTAAAGATCATATGAGCACACAACTTCACTTGTGCCATTCATAGTGATGAGGGAAATGAAACACTAGAATATCCCTAACTGGAAACTTTTTAGGTTACCTGTCATTCAGAGTAGTCTGGCTTGGAGACGGCAAGGTATTAATCACAAAAGCAATAGAGTAACACTCACAAATATGCACTATGATATGAACTCCACAAGAATGCTTCAGCTTTCTGGACAACAGAGGTTTGTATTCTGGTAAAGGGTTTTTTTCTCCTTAGTTAGTAACTGTGCACTGCTATTAGCCACCAGAGTCTACACCAGGCCATTCTCCCCTTGCAGACATGTAATCTATTCCCATTTGCATCTTTGCAACTAGCAGGTCTTTCTTGGATCATGCTTATATAGATAGGTTTTACCTACCTATTTCTCAGGGAAATCATAGCATGGGATATGAATCTACCATATCTTTTGAATTTACTTAGGTGTTACCTGGGGTCTTCACCATCATAAGCCAAAGAAAACCTTTGTGCATCAAAACGCGAGTGATTCCTATAAGGAACTTTGTCTTCCTCAAAGAACAAAGCTATCCTCTTAAATTCAAAAGATAAACCACAACATAGCCAGGTTTTCTCAACTTTTTTCTTAAAGATGAAGAAATGAGACCTTCCTACTGACAAGCATGTCAAGGAGAGAAACTTCACGAGGTTTTACGTCTCCTATCTAAATATATTTGTCGCATGTCAATATAAAATGATTGTTGCATTTCCTCCCCCCCACGCAGTTGTCTTTGCAAAATGTATAATTGTGCTTCAGAGTCTCTAAGCCATGTTGGTGGTCTTTGGGACATAAACTGCTACGCAGGTGACTAAAAAAGCCTCTACTTTTGTGGTTTAAGTTTGGTCATAAAGGAATGACAATTGCTTGCAAACCATTTAGAGGAGGAAAAGTTATTAGTAGTTTGAAAGTGTTACTTGTTGGAATGCAGCAATGCAGACTTGACAGTTTGAAATTACTCTAAGTGTCACTAAATAAAGTAATGGGGTCAAATCTCATGTGTCTCTAAACTGGTACAGGTCCATGGAGTTTAACAGCGCTGTGCTAATTACCTCAGAAGAGAATTTGCCCTCTAGTTTCTTCAGACATATCACAGGTAAAAAATGCCTTGCACACAGGCATTTATTGTCAATCTGATATCCTTGGATGTGTTTGGTTTTGTTTATATAGATGCAAAGACGGATGCAGGGATAGTTCTGTGCGGTTCTCTAGCTCTGGCATGGCTATCAGCAATCTGTACGTTTTCATTTTGAACTCTGGCACCTTGGAATAAGCTGGAGAAGAACTAATAACTCTGCCTGGTGTCTCCAGGTCTAGAGAGATCTGAAATGCTTTTATTGATAGGCGATGAACTCTGTTTATGACTGAGGAGTGTGGGGAGTGTTGAGGGGGGTTCTACTGCTAAAAAAAACCTAACTATTGAACTACTTTTAGTGAGGAAAGGAAAAAAGCAAGCAAACAAAACAACTCAATGTACTGTTTATTAGTCCTGAATTCACCTTAGGCCCTTTATCTACTTTTTTCATCCTGTTTTCTCTCTGCTTTATTCCATGCTTCAGCCTATAAGGATTTGACAGTTCTGCTGCCCTTTAGCAATGCTTGCTCTACATGGGAGGGCAGCAAAATATTAGCTAGTTTAATGACATTTTCTGGCTCCCTAGAAGAGCAGCATTCATCATCATCACTTAAGAAAACACCTTTATCTCAAGTAGATAAGCTCAAGCAGGTTATTGCATCCACATCCATTACAAGGTTGCAACACCTACACTAAGGTTGTTACCAAGAGTCAACATGTACTTTATTACTGTTTCAGAGAGAATTAATGTATTGAACCACAGTGCTAGCTAATTATCCATATCACTGACCCCAACACCCTAATGGAAAGTATTTTTCTTCCATTGCACAGCAGCTCACACAGAATTAGTGCTGCATTGGACATATTATAATTAAGGCTTGAAAGCACATACATGGTTATAAAGAGAAAAAGAGGTCATTCTTGGTCTACCTTACTCCCTCTCTCCTGTTCCTCCTTCAGCTGCAGCTCTTCTAAGTGGACTTTCAGCTCACTTATGTGTGTTGCAACCTTGCCTCTAATAGTGATGTCGAAGCCAGTATTGCCTTGGGATCCTAAGATCATTGACTCATATTAATTCAGGCTAGAAGGGACCTCATCCATCCAAGCTCCTGCTCACAGCAGGCTCAGCTTATCAGCATCCCATCCCTTTGTCACCATGCTCATAACACTGAGGTAGTAAGTCCCAGAAAGTAGCTCTAAATATGCAGTTATTTGTGTGATTTCCCAATCAACACCTATTTTCTAATTAAATTCTTTGCCATTATTAATTTCCCTCCCTTTTGCCGCTAGACAGTTGTCTTAAATATTATTTTTTTAAGTCTCTATAGTATCTGATGTAAAGGAATTAGGCTTCTGAGCGTGTTCTCAGACTTAATCCTGCAATTATCTACTTCATATTGTTTGTCACTCTGCCCAGACTCCTTATGAAGATTATTTGGCCTGAATAAATACCTTCAAGGTTTAAAGCCTCAGTTTCAACAAAGTTTACAGAAGCTTTCATCTTTATCAACAATACTAAAGTCTACAATGTGATTTTTAAACTAAGTGGTATAGTGTCTTCTTCAGACTCATAACACTCTTGGCCAAGAGTCAGGAAATCCGTAGTAAGCATGTTATCGCTATTCTTTTCTTCCTTACTGGACTAAGAAAGTGGTTTATAAGGCATAAAGTTATGGAAAGTGTCAAGAACATGTGAAGATGAATAAACAGGACTGAAAAGTGAAGATCCAAAGATTATATAGCATGTTTCAGATGGATATAGATCACTCGCAAAAGATTTATTGCCCTCAAGGTTTTGGCATGTTAATTGTGGTAGCATCTCAGTTTTTATGTAAAGAAACTTGAGGCAACTGTCAAACTTTTAGAAGTGCTCACAGTTTTGAAATCCTTAAAAACTGAGTTCCTCTGAAGTGAGCAAAACAACACTCTCTCTCTTGGCGAAACTTTCTTGAAGCAGCCAGAGACATAGTAATGACTTCAAAAACTGAGATCCCTAAGGAGCCGCACCATCATGCCAGCACTAATGAACAGGTTTGCTCAGGATGCACCTGACTGCTGAGAACAAGAGCATCTTGCTATTTTTGAACCTGTAACCAAGTATCAGCATGAAGATACAGGCACCAAACCCAAGACACTGTCCATGGAAAAGTAAACCTGACTTGATGGAGCAGGAGGTTGAAGTACACAGCATCCTCTGGTCCCTGTCATCTTGTGATTCTATAAAGCATGTATAAAAGTAATTTTGTAGGGGATTTTAGAATATAGTCTTACATACTTAAGTGTCACTTTTATTACTGTTGGTCTAAAACTAAGTATTTTCTGAAGAAACTAACTTAAAAAAAGCCAACAACAGCAAAGAAATTGTAAAATTAAATTTAAAATAATTCTTTAATATCTAGGCCAGAAAATACAAAGTTTGTAAGGCAAATACAGCAAATCTATGTGCATATTTTAGTGGATTAGATACATAATACACATGGATGACTGTCCCGTGCTACGTTTTATTTGCTACACCAACTGCATCGTATCTTACAGGCCACAGAGAATTGTGCTGGTGTATTAATTACATTTTTAAGTGATTTTCTAATCTTTGGACCATTTTAATATATGACTGTTGCAGACAGAGTGTATTAGAATTTCTCACAGCGCTTCTATCTGAAAGAATTTAAATAGTAAGCAAAAGCTCTCCATTTTTTATGTTCTTTCAGCCATTTATTTCTATTAGTATCAAAGTGGCTGCTTTACATTATGCAAACATTCATTGTGAAAGCAAGTTGGATAGTAAGTTAACTCTTACAGAAGATATACATGCTATGATAACATTACCCAGTGTGGACGTGTTATACTTAAGACATTAACTTCAGTATAAATCGTTCTTCATATGAAATAAAAGTGCTTTATTGCATTACAGCAAGACCCTAAAACACAGTAGATGGATGCTGTAGGATGTGTTCTGGGTGTTACCAGTCAATTGCTGCACTTTTTAAAGTAAAGGATGAAATTGTAGACAATGATATCCAGAAGAACATAAAAATCTGATATATACTCATAAAATCAATGACTATTTAGAATGAAGCTTGAAAACTTGGTATAAAACACTATCTTTATCTCATCAAACTAGGCCTATATCTTGTCCCATTGAAGGGATTTATGGAGGCAGCACTGCAGTATCTTTAAATGAATGTGAATTCCCTTGCTCCTTCAAGTCTAAGACACACAGTGGAACATTATGACCTGTTGAGATTTTCCTGAGCACCAGCAAAGGTAATAACCACTTCACTTACAGGAATATGGGAAATCAACCAGTCTTTCCTTTTAAGATTCTCTTTCATCCTGAATAACATAACCATAGTATAAAAGTATGTTTAGCAAAACAATGAATTAATTTGTTTTCTGAGCTTGCTGAAAATTCTCCATCCACCTTCTTGGAGTAAAAAAAAAATTGTGTTGTGAAAATGAAAAGTTCTTTTGGAAATGTTATTTTTTTTCATGAAAAATATTTTCTTTCTACCTTAAAAACATGCAGCATACATTTGGACTAAAAAGCTATTTAGTTTCTTTATTTTCTTCCCAATAATTTCCTCTCTACATTACTAACTAATCTTTAAGTGCCAGTTTTCATCAGTAGCTTTCAAATCGGCACAAAGGAGAAAAATGTCATTGTTCCTGCTGAACCTAAGGCACAGCAAGGGGGAGGAAGGAGATGCTAAGTGACTTGCATTAATCTCCCAGCAAGCCAGAGCAGCAAAACCCACCTCCTAAACCCTAGGACAGTCTCCTACTTACTTTTGCACAACCAGCCAGCACTGCTATATGCCATCTCTTTTGGCAAGAATCCCATTGAAATCCTCAGCCCAAAATACCCGTAAGTATGGCAGAATATGGATTTGACCTTCACATTTGGGCAGTTCATCTGCTGAAGGAGGAACTCAAGGCTCAATTAGAAGCCTTCTTCCTCAGTTCATCAGTTTCTGAATATTAGAAGCCAATCCGCATGAATTCTTGTGCCTTGGATGTTTATTGTTTTACTTGGTAGCCTAGCAGACAAAGAAGAAGAGAGCAGGTGGTGAAGGCAGGGAAGAACAGTGGGACTCCTTCAAGACAGGAAAATACACTCTCAAGCATGGAGAGAAAAAGAAAGAATAAGTTGTTTTGTGCTGCCAATGCCTATAGTGGAGGAGCTAAAGTATATTCCCAGCAGCAATTCTGCCTCTTTCTCCATGCGCATCATTTTTTGCATAGTAAAAAGAAAATGATGTTTTGTCATGCTGCATTAAAGATATTTATCTCCTGCAGTCCATGTCGTTTTCTGTAGTTCTAGGGTTAACCCAGGTACAGTCCTTGATATTTGCACAACAGATACCTGCCTTGAAACAGAAACCTTGTGTTTGTTACTGAACAGCTCCTTATCAATACAGATTTTGACCTTGAGTGCTGGTCAGCAATAGCATTGCTAAATTTAGCTTGAGTTGTGGTCACCCTTTAGATTAGATTGCATTCTTGAGATTCTATGAACAGGTCCACATGGTTGTGACACGTCTGGGGCCTACAACCCTGTTAGTGAAAATGGTAGTGACCCAAGCTATGAGTCATAAGGGCACAAAAGGAAGCAAATATCTACGGAAGTTTTACTGATTTCCATGTAGTTGTGAGGGAGGAAAAATGGATGTAGTAGGGCTTGAATTACCTATGGTAGCTCCTATTTTAGTGGAGGGGCCTTTGTAGGAAACCCAATTTCAAAGGAGACATTCAGCGGATCTACTCTGGAGGACCTGCTAGGCCTGTACTTTGTTGGAGCCTGGAAATCTGCTGATGTCCTTGGGAATATGGTGTTCTTCATGTTCACTGATGCAGCTGAATGGATGGTTTATAGACAGATGAGAGTCATAACTGTGAAAAGAATTCAAACAGTGGAAAACCAGACCAGTAAGAAATGTCCTGAATGAGCAAAGAGATAGCTGTACACCTACCACTGAGTACATGCCTAGTGAATATCTTTGGAAAACCTATGGGATGCAGCCTGTATTGGAACACCTGAGACAGCCCAATGCATCAAAGGACTTGCAGATGGCAAGACAGAAAGCCTCATGGTCCAGTATTGAAGCACATAAAGACTTGGATTTGCCTATAAGACAGCTCCAGAGTCCTTTGTCCCAAGGCTTGCTTTCTCAGACTTGCAGGAGAGCAGGGTCACACACCAGGGAAGCATTCTTAGATCTCCAATGTGTACTTTTACCTTATGGTAAGATCTAAAAACATCAGCTGAAATAACTGCACTGTACCGTGCAGTGTACCAGCACTACAAAAGACAGTAGGATTCTCAAGCCACCTATCACTTAAATAGACAAAAGAATGGGAGAATGTAAATATTATCATTCCCGCTGAGCAGAGAGCTGGTATCACTCAGGAGGGGTCAGGCGGATTAAGGAAGAAAACGCAGATCTGGCAAGTCCCAGGCCAGTGTCTGAACCACACAGCCACGGTTCCACCCTCAACAGAGCTGCTGTCTCTGGGTTTTGATCAGCACAGATTGCTTCCAGCAGTTACCCCATCTGATTTCCATATCCCTATTAATTTTTCTACAGATGATGCGAAAGGTCAAGGGAAAAAAGGCAACACGTGTCGAGAAAAATGCCACCCCTTTTCTGAAAGCTTGTGGTGAAATAAATAAATAAAGTCATATTAAAGACTGGAAAAATTACCAAGGGAGTCATAAAAAGTTAGCTTTAGGCCAGAGAAATGTTGCTTTTCATTTCTATATAGTACATGAGAATATTCCGTGGACTAACAGTGCATGAATAATGTTTTATTAAAATGTATATCTTTACAGCTTTATTTTATCAGGTCCTTCAAGGCTTGGTATAAAAAAGGTTTAACAAGTTTGACACATGCTGATTTAGCATTTATACCACAAACTGAAGCTGCTGCTTTGTGAGAGAAAATAGGCCAGCTTTCAAAACACAAACACTGTGAAGTATTCAAAGTGAAACAAAAAAAAGTGAGAAGTGGGAAGAACAAAAACAACCAAGATGAACATAGAAAATGCAAACCATGAAGATTCCAAACCTGCTGTGGGAAGGCTTTGGTCTAACATAGAAAATATACTGCATTAAATGTTGCAGTGCTTCTGGTCTCAGCATCCAGTTTTCTTAATAGACTTATGTCAATAGTCCAATGTGTAGAATTCAACTAATAGTAGTCAGTGACGTCTTTGTTCTCTTTTCTTCTTTCAAATGAGCATTTGATCAGGCCCTTCCTGAGTCATATGAACACTTCAACACTGAACGTACCAGCGAAAAGAAAACACTTCTGAGGATATAAAAGAGTCTTAAAACATTAATGTCACATTATCAGCTCCAGAAGGAGGTACTTTAGAAATCTCCTTGTTCAGCCTCAGTCCAACCCAGAAGAAAGCCACCCTAATGTTCCTTAGGGCTGCTATTTGTAAGCTGGTTTGCAAGGCAATAAGTATGTATTATTATTAAATACTTACATATTAAATACATTAATAAATATGTATGCAAACCCCAACAGTTAGAAATTAAAAAAGAACTTTTCCTGTTCTATGCTAAACTGTGACATAGATTCCTGCTTTCTGAAGTTAGCCAAACCCCAGCTAAACTCTCATCTAACCTGTCTTGTACAAGAATTTCCTACACATTTTAATCACAGTTTTTCTTTCCATGCAAACCCTGTGGATATCCGGTGTGGTTTGTGACTTTGCATTTACAATCATTAAAATTGACAGATGGAGACCAGTTAACGTTATTTTTATTTCTGTTACGTTGATAATTTTGTACTTCTGCTTTTAAAGTAACCAGACTTGAGTTAGCTAAATCCTCTGAGCTACTAGTTTATATAAATGGGCTGTAGTCACAAGTATACGAATCTATATACTAAGCTTGCTGGAATTGCTACAGCACTACAATAGGGATAGGATGGGTTACATATTTTCATTAATAAGGCATCATCTTTACAGAGCTAATCAATAAGCTAATTAAGATTTGGATTTGTACTATTGCCCAAATTCACGGTGAGGCTTTTATGTTCCACATACGTCTCTTCCACATTTCTTATATTTCTGGCAAATCAGAGATAATTTGTCTTTACCATGACACATATCTGAACTTCTATTTCTTAGCGTATTGAACAGCAGAACTCTGCATCACAAATTACAATGTATGTTAGAAGGAAGGCCGGTTCTATATGAAGCCCCTAATATCTTCTCTGATAAGTGCATTCTTATGACATTCTGTTAATCTAAAGATGATTTCCCTGACCTTGTCTTTGTTTTAAAACTCTGTGAGTTTTCTAGTACTTTAAAGTCCTTTTAGTAGGAATCATTCCAGAGGTAATTAAAATAGTTTCATTTGTACAGTAATTTTCCTACCATTAATTTTTGAACTTCAAGAGATTGCAAAGCTCTTTGTATGGGTTGTTTTCTTTTCTACCACTAAAAGTGGGCACAGACACTTTCTACAGCAATCCAGGAGAAGGAAACTGTGATGGTTGACACATTCCTTTGCAACTTCCAAAGAAACCATATTTGTACATTCTATAAAGTGTGAATGTCAAAAAGTCAAATTAACAGAGCTGATCTCATTAAGTACACATCATGGTTCTTTAATTACAAGCATCCATTTGAAACAAATGAATATGGGAAGTATATATCAGAAATCCTGGAGTTTATTAAGCTTTATAGAATTATCCTTTGTTCTTTTAGAAACAGATTAATTTGTAGTTTTAGCCAACAGTTTTTATCCTAATGATGTCAACTTTAATAAATCTTTCTTTAATAGTATTTATAGCCGATAAAATACTGGAGGGAACATGCTGTTTCCTGTGGTTACAGGTGTGATAGCAGTAACAGAATTTTTAAGTTAATTTTTGCCTTTTTAGGGTATATTCAATGTGAGACAGGGTCATACTTTCCTGAATAAATAGTATAAATCTATACAACAATTGCCAAATTCCCTCTATTGTATGTTTTATTGCTGGGTGATTCAAAAGTGCAAGAAACTGCTGAAATTGTCCTCAGGAAAAAAAAAATAAAGAGTTAGATTGGGTAATGAAAAGTGATAATTGGGGATGCTATCAAAGTTAAAACTGTTCTGGTCGAATAATAAAGGAACAAATGCTAATTTTGACTGCTTTGCAGTAGTCTGTGCAAGAGATTTGTATCTGATCAATGAAGAAATTGTCTTGGGATTTTCATACAAATTGACATTTGCAAATTTACATTTTCTGGTGACATATTATCCTGTTTGTTCACTTGCCTTTCCGACAGATTTCCTTTTCAGATTTAACTTTGTGACTATTGTCGGGTAGTGTGACAATAGCAGAGCACTTTCTAACCAGTGCTGCATATTGTGCGGCAAATTTTTCTTACCTTCAATGGCAATGGCTCTGAAACATCATCACAGATTTAATTTAATTTAATGTCATCCTCCTCATAATATCATCTTCTTCATAGTGCCATCCTTTATAGTATCTTCTTCTTAATTTAACCTTCTTCCCCATTCAGAGAGTGGAAATAAGGGTTAATCATTGTAAATGTTCAGGGACGTAAAATCATCTGATAGTAGTAGACGAGTGTGTTCGAGGAAGGTCTACTGAGCACGTTATTCTGCTTTGTTTTCTGCTAAGCACTGTGGGCAGCCCAATCCTCTCTGCAGGCCCTTGCTCCCACAGAGCAGTCCAGATGGTCTAGGTCTGACCCTCTTTCTTTTCATGTGAGGTGGAGAGGTGATGGGGGAAGTTTGTGTCTGGTTTAAATGACTTATCCCTCAGATCCCTGGGCCTCAGCTATTATACAGTCCTCAGAAGAGCCCCACATGTGCCTTACACCATTGCTTTTTGGTTCTCTGGGGTTTTCTTTAAAATAATTCCATCACCACCAATGGTTCTTTATTGCTCTTGAGCCCTGGTAGGATGCAAGGGATGTTGCTCACTTATTAGCTCTAAGTTGTAAGGCAAGATGGAGAGTTAAAGGCAGAGCACACTGGGGAGGTCCTTGCTGGCTGCAGCAACAGTACAGTAGAAATCATAATGCTTTTGACATGTTGGGAAAAAGGCTGGTTTTGAAGTTTTGGGAAAGACACAACCTGACTGGGATGTAATGGAGATAGTTCTTCTCCAGTCCCCATAGGACATGCTTGTGCTCAGGGCTCGCTGAAAGCTATCTCTTTGTCAAACCTGTGCAGCAATGAACACGAAATAAATACATTCTCTTATTGCTTACATTTGACTGCTAGACCTACAAATAATAATTAAGGGAACTCAGAATATATAGAAAAATCTGATACATTTATCTTGTTGAAAGACTGATAGTTTGAATAAACAGGTTTAGTATCTCTACCCATAACTAGCCTAAAAAGGATGGAGTGAGCAAAAAAATAGGTTAGTGAAGGGGATTCTAGGATCACAGGATGACTCAGGTTGGAAGGGGCCTCAAGAGATCTGCAGTCAAACTTCCTGCTCAGAGCTAGGCCAGCCATAGGGTCACACCAGGTTGCTCAAAAAGAGGAGTCTGCAAAAATGAGTCCATGTAAAGCATAAATTACATTTTCTACAAAGAAAGTATTTGAAATGGAGTTCATTGTGGAATTAATGGATGGATGTAATAGCAGATGCTCAGAATCTCAGTGCTGTGGAGCTCTGTGCAAGTTCATAAGGTCATGGACCATATGATCACAGGAGAGGCAGTGGTCTGTACCAAAATCACCACTTGCATCTGCATTAGCCAGACTGAGAGTACACATCAATCAAAAATTAACCAAAACTGATGTAAAGGTGTCACCACCCAACTATTTCAAACAAGAAACACAAATCAAACCTGAATAAGATGTGTTATTCCATAAGCACCAGTCAGTAATGCGTGAAGGGGAATTGAGGTGTGATGGGAGCCTTCAGTTCCTGAGACATGGCTACTGTACCCATGAAGATGACAGCAAAATAACAGTGATAATTTGTTTAAGGGTTTTTTTAAGTAAAGTAGCTTCAAACATAAATAATATTGTGTTCAGCACAAATCAAATCTGTTCTGGACTTCATTATGTTGGATAAATCTGTCACTAGAGTGGAAGTTAGTCGTTGCCTAAGGATGAATGATCATGACATGATTACATTCAGTAGAGCAAACGGAGTACATCCCTGCTAGTCATACACATACTGGTGCTTTGAAAGAGAGAATTCCTAATGAAACGGCTTGGAAAGTAGAAAGTTCTCTATTCATGATTTTATTAGATTATCTTAACTCTACAGTGACTGAAGAGGATACCTTTACCTAAAAGCTTATACCATCTCAGTGGTATGGACACCAATTATAGATATAGAGAGATACCAGAAGGAAAATGAGAAAAAAAAGTGGAAATAGGGGTAAATGAAATGTTATGAAATATGTAAGGGATGTAATAGAGAAGCCAATGGCATAGCAGGGAGCGTGGGCTGGCTGTCAGGGCTAAGACCAGTGAGGGAAGCTGAAGGTGTGCCAGGGCAAACAAGCAGTGCTATAGCTCAGGGGTCTGTGAACATTTATTGCCACATACTGGTACTGTTGCTGGTAAGGCAGGAACAGATTTTGGCTCTGGGACAGCCTATTTACATGAAAGTGGTTCTTATACCGCTCTTTAATTTGGGAATTCCCTCCTTTAGGAACCCTTTTCTTGTATTACTGAAAAAGACATCTTTTCTAAAAATCCCATGTATTTTTCATGCACTAGATTATTTTCTTAATTACATTTGCTGGAGATACAGTTTCAATTGCAGTTTTGCTCACCTTCAATTTATGTTCTTATTTCTAGAGCCTTTGGCAGTCTTTCAAAGAGTATCCATACACACTGAATTTCATCTCCTGGCTTTAGATGATAGCTCTCAATAAATCCACTAGCAGGACTTGCAGAAGGGAGAGCACCTTCCCTTTTCTCCTCCTCTGAGCAAAGCTTCAGAATAAATCACGATCCGCAACAGTTCATTGATTGCAGTAAAGCTCTCCTTTCTGCCAAATTCAATGGTTGATGAAGTTGCAGCTGGTATTTCTCCAGTCTCGTGCCAGGTTTTACAGCTTTCGGAGCAGAAATTAAAGAATCCGTAGGATATAAACATTTAAGTGTTATTTTTCCATTACAGATTTCCAAAAGCTGTCCTGCCACCCAGGTCAAGACAGCTTTCCACAACAGTTATCTTGCTCAGATATGAGTTCAAGCTATGGCTGATGTATCAGTTTAAGTTGTTTCATTAAAGTGGTTGTCACCTCTGATGGCAGTGGAGAGTAATAAGGTTAGAGCTAGGAAGTATGAATTTGATTCAGAAAAAGCTAGCAAACTTTCAGCACACATGGGTAGGGATAAAAAGCGGCATTCTTCCTCTGTCCTGGGCTGCATACTCTTTTAAAACCACTTTTAAAACAGTTCTGTATATGAATTCTTGGTATAGGTCATTACTAGCCAGACACAAAGCTGTTAATAGCACTGCAGGAAAGACAGAGGTGGGCAATAGGATTTTCTAGATCCTGGTTGACAAACCCTTCATTCTCTATTGGAAACATAACAAGACGATTTGCTCACATCATCTAAGTATAATGAAATCTGTTTCAAATATTTAGAAAATTTAGATAGCTAGAAACATCTCTTGGGAATGGATCATTTTTAATGTGGCGACTGATTAAATCTGCACTGAAAAGGAAATCTTATTTGCCATATCATGGCCATGTTTAAGTTATGTAGGTCAAAAAAGGGCAGGTGGGTGACCCCACATACCCATAGACCTGTCAGCAAAACCCCAAAAATAGATACAAAACATTTGAATGTGAAATATCTTACTAATAGGAATGTAACTAATGGAAACAAGGAATTCCTTCAAAAATGCCCATTTCATTCCTTTATAACATTACAATAGAAAAGCGTTAATACTTCTAGGCTCTTAACTTGGCATCCCTTGGCAGTCTAGGGAGGATTATGGCTATTGATCAAAAGCAGAGCACAGGTTAACTGGATTGAACAAAAGCCAGTTAACATCTCAAAGAGAGCCTCAGCTGGATGATTGTGTTCTAAGAAAAGTATTAAGCCCAGTTTTGTCATCAATAACATCAACATGAAGTCTGAACTCACTACTGACATCACGAAATGAACATGAATTTTAGATGTAGCATCCATAATTTGAAAAGAAGCTTGGAAGCAACCTCTGAGTGCAATTCTGGACCTTCTGGGCAGGTAGGATGATGTAAAGCATGCTCAAGATGCTGGACTTCAGGAGAGCAGACTTTGGCATCTTCAAAAATGAGATATGGACCTGGAAGGAAGCGTGGCCCAAGAAATCCGGTTCCTGTTCAAGGATCACCTCCCCCAAGCTCAAGAAAGTTCCATCCCAAGAAACTAGAAGTCAGGTAAAAATGTCAGATGGCCAGAGGGGATGATCAAGGACTCCCAGCCAAACTCAAATACTAAAAAGAAGCATACAGAGGATGGAAATAAAGATAGGAGGAATTGTCCAAGTCATCCAGGGAAGAAGTTAGGAAAGATAAAGCCCAGATGGAGTGGAATCTGGCCAGGCATGTCAAAGTCAACAAGAAGAGCTTCAATAAGTACATAATTGCCAAAAGGAAGACTAAGGGAAATGTGGCCATTGCTCAATGAGACAGAAAAGGCTGAGCTACTGAATGCTGCCTTTGCCTCAGCCTTGACTAGCAAGACCAGCTTTAAGGAATCTCAGGTCCCAGAGGCCAGGGCTGAAGGCTGGAAAAGGGTGATCTGCCACTGGTAGAACTGGTCCAGGTCAGGGAAAACTTCAGCACTGAGGATGCTCTCAGTAATTTTGACTGGTATAAGTGCTGAAAGGCTGGAAGAAAGCAGAAAACACTCCTATCTCCCAGAAGGGCAAGGAGGACAACCCCCAGGGAACTACAGACCAGCCACCTTTACATTGGAACAACCAATCCTAGAAACCATTCCAGGCACACTGAGGACAAGAAAGTCATCAGCAATTGTTACCAAGGGGGAATCATGCTTACCCAACTTGATAAACTTCAACAGTGGTGTGGCTGGCCTGGTAGATGAGGGGAAAGCAGCAGACATCCTGGACTTCTTGGATATCTTATCAGCCTGGACTTCAGGAAAGTGTTTGACACTGTCTCCCATAAGATACTCATAGACAAGCATTGATGTGTGCCTCGGATGAACAGACAGTGAGAAGGTGAACTGAAAACCAGCTGAATTGGTCCTAGAGGGGGGCGATCAGTGGTACAAAGTCTAGTTGAAAGCCAGTAACTAGTGGTGTACCACAGGGATCACAGTACTTAAATGCCTTAGGTTAGTAATATAGAGTTCAGTTTGTGCAGGACTTCCCAAACCCAAACCCAGCCTCTCCAAGGAAATTCTGTCCTGTTCATTAGTTCACTTTCTGTTTACTTTCCAAGGCAGTAGTATCTAAAAGAAAAAGGAAAAAGGAAGGGTTTGGGGCAATTAAAAGCATCCTGGTGAGTGCCTAGACACCTATTTCTGCACGAGGAAAAAGCTTTCTCAAACTACTGGATAAGGAACAATTAGCAGCACCTGGAACTTCTCATGTGCAGGTAAGATACAAATGAAAAGAGGAATACAATTTGAAGAAACTATTACAGAAAGCAGCAGCATCTTTCCCTCCTGATTTCCTCAAGCATAGAACATGCTCTCTCCCAGTTGATGAGGAACAAATACAATGTGTAATTCAGTCCTCTGAAAACTGTCAGACAGAGGGCAGTGAAATCTCAGGTAGGATCATCCGGTGATCTCTTCTTGCCTGACATACTAAGAACCTGTGAAATGAAGTAGGTTTCCCAAGGACACCCCATGAGTTATTAGCAACCAACCCACTCCAGGCTTGGGGGACTCAGCCTGTGTTAAGTTCAGAGAAGCCTGAATGTGCTTAGGCTATGACAACTGAACACCCAAATGAGCAAACAAGGATATTTTCCTTGCTGCTCTATGGGCCAAACCATGCAATATGCAATTTTCAAGACATCCGGTGTCCAGAGGGCAATGCAATGTTCTAGAAAGTGGTTCTATTAATCTAACTCTTTTTGAGGGATTTATTGGTTGAATTTTGTCAGATGAAGCAATGAATGTTCATGGTCGAAGTTTAGAAAGTAATAAAAATCTTTTATTTTCAACATGGGGATCTGTGCTTGTCTTGATTGGAATCACAGCCTAGGCCTCGTCTAGGAGCAAAATCACTAACGTGCTCGGGCTTTTGTAAATGAGGTCAGCAAGGAAGAAAAGTGTGACATGAGATTCAGAGTAGTTTTGATCCGAAGGAAAGGATTTCTTGTAAACAAACTATGTGTGAATTTGACCTGTGTATATAAATAATGCAATCTGGGCTACAGTAGCTATTAATGCTTTGAAGGACATAAAACTTTCATGAAGAGATGTAGGGAGTAATGGAATAGCCAGCCTGGGAATGAATGGACATTTATGTGATGCTTTTCTTAAAATGGGTACTCCTCAGAAATAGAAAAAGCGTGGTGCTGCATTTGCACAAATAAAAGAAATGAAAGAAGTTTTTTTAGATCATACAAGCAAATGACTGCACTCAGTAATTAAGGAAAAAAAAAAAAAAGTGGTTTCTTTGATTTCCCCTGAATTAGGAAAAGGACCTTTTTAGTGAGCCTTTAATATGAATAAGTTGAGTTTTAGAACTGAATTTAATTACAGCCTTCTATTGCTGAAGTAATACTGCTATGAAACTCTCTCCTGTACTGTTTTCACAGGGGTAACATGCTTTTGGTGGGTTCTTTCCCCCTCAGGAGAGCAAGAGACTATTTCAGTGTGTTCCATAGTGCTTTTTTAGACATATACTCACACCCGTACACGTATTGTAGATGCTTGTTCCTATGCAAGCAGATAAGCACTTCTAAACAAAGGCCCCAGAGGAGTTATATGCCCAGAATCAGGACACTTAATTGGATTTTGTGCCTACAAAAATCTCCTTCCAGCTGTTATAGTAAAAAGTAGTCCTTCCATTTTGTCAGCTCTCCCTGCCTTTGTAACAGGAAGATGAAACAGTGTTCTCTCTAGTTTGTCCAGCAAATCTTGAATCCCAACCAGAGTCAGACAAAACTTCAGCCTGTGCTGGTGCAGGCTAAAAGGATGCTTCTCTGTGCCTTTATATGAAATATGTATGTGATAGCTCTGGCATCTAAAGCATTTTCTCTTTCCCTACTTACATGTCATCATCTTTAGGTCAATAGGAAAGCACTGTCACAAGAGACATTGTGTGCGTGTCTCTGTTTAAAGAATATAACCTCCATGTGCAAGGTAGGTGCTTGCGGCTGGTACTTTTAAAATCATGTGCCTGAATGTAGTTTACTAAAGATGAATCTCAACGTAGAAGAATTATTTCACCATTTTCTTAATTTCATAACTATTCCCTTTTGATGTTTTTCCCTTTTTCCTCTATGACTTTGGAGCCTTCAGATCATTTTCATTTTAAAGGGTATAGTACAGGTGACCATTTTTTTAAGCTTCAGGGCTTCCTTACTGCGCTACAGCAACTCCTACATTTTTGAAGTGGTGGAAGCCATCTGTCTCAACAGATCATGTTCTTTTACACTGAATGACGAACCAGCATTTCACTTGATTTAGACTTAAAACAATCTTGGAAAGGAAGGAATTTCATAAAGCTGCCAAATTTTATGTCTTCTATTAAGTTCCTAGTGTTCTGCTCTGTAGATTGCTAGGGTGATATCTGTCCCTCCCAGATGGGAAAGTAGGGCACAGATAAAGAAATGGTTTTCTCAATGTCAAGAAGAAAGACAGAGGAATTAAGTGAATATCTCCATCTAGTCCTTCACCAATAATCATCCCACTCTCTGGACTTCTGTGATGAATAGAAAACCGGAGGTAAATATTTGAAGAGTCTATTAAAGACATATGGGTATGGAAGCACTAATTTTCCTTTGTCCCTTTGAAAATCGTTTCCTAAATATTGTACAGGACGCATTCAGCATAATTTAATTTCTCTTAGATTTATACTCCAGCGCTGCATGAGACGGCATTCAGACTGCATAAATGCAGCTGTAGCCCATGTTAAAACATGGCCTTCACAACAAAGCCCTTATTAAGGTCATTACTGAAGTTGTTATTTTCTGGACTATGCTACGGAGGAGGCCTCAACAATAACCTTTTCATAAGAATGCATAAGGACCTCCTGGTGTTCACTGGATGACCTGACACCAAAAGAATGAAAAGTAAAAGACAAGCGGCGTCAGCTTTGGCTGTTCAGTCTGCTGCAGCATGGGAATAGTTAACAGCTGCTATTTTCCTCTCTCCCAGATTTGACCCATGAGTCTCCCGAATGGAATGAAAGGGTGCGCAAGTGGCTCTTTTTGAACATGCCTGGCAAATACAAGAAGCTTTTCTTCCCTTTCATTCTTTCCTTTGGGTTAGGGAAGGGCAAGCCCTGCTTTGGACTACAGAAGTGCTCTTGCTCTACCAATGCTGCAGAATGAAGAATCCCTCCTGCTAACCAATAAAGAGGAATCTAGCAGAAGAAGTAAATGTTTGGCTCATCTGCTGCTTGAAGTAAACTACGATCACCTTCATCATCAGGATGATGTGGGTTTGAGGAAGACTGTCCTTACAGAGAGGCTGGAAAGCATTTCTCCCATAATAAATTATGCCATAATAGTGATTATCTGCTAGGTGTGAATAAGCACAAAACACATCTTTGTTCATATGGCTTTTTGTTGTAGCAGTTGTCATAAGCAAAACCTGAAAGTACTTGAAAATCCATTAAAATCACAATCAGTATTAAAAAAAAAACACCATCTCTTGAAAGTTTGTCTCTGCAGACTTTCTAAAAGTGAGAAGTTGATAAGTATGAGAGACATGTATGTAATTTCAGATTAATGATTAACTGTTGAAGTGCCAGCTTTGTACAATCAAGCCTGCTGCTTAGGCAAGAAACAAAACCCTTCAATCTCTTAAACTGCTGGATGAAGCCAGCTTCTGAATTGCTATGTGTGATAAGATCTGCTGAATCCCAGACTGGGTGGACATTGGCCATGAATCAGTGATCACTGTCTCCTGCATGTTTCAGTTACAGTGCTCTTTCCCAAAGGGTAATTGTCACTTGGGTTTATGCCTGCTTGTAACTGCTTTATCTGTACTTGTGTCCAAGCCCCGGCGCGTTTCATAAACTTAGGACTTATAATTTCTTGTCTTCCAGGTCATGTATTTCACAAAGAGAGAGTGGACTTGCATTAGAGATTGGATTTACTCAAACAAGTTCTAGAAGTGAGATTTTTAATATATACTTTTTTACAGAATTAGTGAACTCAGCCAGATTTCTCTTTTCACACATCCAGGCCCTGAACAAGCGCTTGAGTTCCCAAGTTAAAACAGCATCTTGCCAACTTTAGAACGTTTGGCTGGTCAGCAGGAAAGGAAAAGCTGCTTGTAAAGCACGGGAATGCATTTTCAATTAGTCACTCCATTGCTTAAAAGGCCAGGCATTAGACACTGGGAGGAGAGGCAGGGGGGTGGCAATGCTGGTGGGGAGGGACAGTATGAGGCACTTGGGAGAAAGGCCTTTATCAGCCCACAACAGCAGCCCTGAAGTTGGAGGCCACTTTTTGATAGATAAGCTTTTGTTTAGCAACAGGCTCCGGAGGAACAGTGAGGTTTTCCTGGTAGAAGACCAGGATTTCTTTCAAATAACTTAATATTGCTTTGTGTGAGAGAGCAGTGGAAAATGTGGGTTGGGAAGATGCTGGAAGGTTATTTATCTCTCTAGAAAGGTTATTTATTTTATCGTTGCCTGATAAGCAGGCTGTTGGGCATCCTGACTAAGAGGTCATGCTTTGGCAGAGCTTCCTTGGCTCCTAAAATATTTTGAATGAGATAACACCCTTGAAAGCAGATTAAATAACCAACTCAAACTGCTTACTAGCTTTATTTTCCTGCTCAACGCTATGAATTCCTCAGTCCAACAGGTTTCTGATAAAGAAACAGCTGGGAAAAAACCTCTCAAGACATAAACCCATCTTTCTAATACTCAGCAGTCATCACTGCTTGTGCCTTTTTTAAAGGCTTTGTCCTGTACTTGACCTTCAAATGTTTGCAGCTAGCTGATCTGGAACTTTTTTGACTCCACAGCTGTCTAAACTAAAGGTGATGACATTGCTTAGAGATCCTTTTGTGTATGTGTGTATATGTGAATACTGTTTTCAAAAGAATATATATATTTACTTTAACATGACTCAGAATCTTGGAAAGCTTGTACTTCTGTATCATATTAACTGAGAACTGCGAAGCTTTTGCTAGCTCATGCATGTTATGCCATGAGAACCAAAAGTACGCACCAGGCTGGTTTTCAGCAGGTAGAGGAAACGTTAAGGGTTGTTGCCTTCTGGCTAAGCGTGATAAATTTGCTCAAGTAATATTTCACAGATGTGCTGTTTCTTGGCAAAAAAAAAAAAAGGGAAGATCATAGGAAATTTCTTCACTTAAAGCATAAAAGTTTTGAAGACAAAGTTCTTAACTGCAACAGAAAAACACATTGAACTAAAAGATGGGCTGGAGTGCCGCTACCCAAGCGCAAGAGTTAATATAGGCTTGCAGCGGGTTTCTGTTTTATTTGTTTTCTCCTACTATAGCTACACGCTGCATGAAATACGTGAGGCTGTTTTGGAAAATCCATTGCCTGTCGCAAGTTTCTCTGTGCTAAACTTAATCTTGTAGCTTTATTTTTAGAAAGCTCAGAGTTGCTTTCTTCAATGCTGTAGGGAAAAGATGGCCAAATGCCAGCCAGGTCCAGCAGAAAGGAGACCTGGCTTTCATTCCACATGTGAAAAGTTGAACATATAAATCAATAAAGTCACCATAAATAGTTTCAAATATGAAAGGAGTAAGAATCTTTACTCTTACGGTATAGTTTTTATGTGGAGGAAATAATGGAGTTTTTCTGTGCAATGAAATCTGTGTTTATAGAAAGTACAAAATATACTTCTAACAGATAAAAGTTTAGACATGGAGACAGTTTGTGGAATTTCTGGATGAACAGAGTAAGAGATGCTCAGCATCTTGGAGCAGTTCGACACTGACCTGAAGCGGGGGACAGGGGATCAGTTGTTCCTCTTGGTGTTGGTTTCTCCACATACATCAGGGCAAATTGTGGTCCTCCACGTCTTGTGTCTAGCCCTGGAAGCCTAGGGATATACAAATACTCAACCTCTAAGTAAAGGTCTCTTACCCTTGTAGCTCTCATCTACTCCTTACCAGTACAGAAACAAGAAACCAGTCAGGTCCTGCAGTGGGGTGAAAATGCAGAGCATCATTGCCTCTTTCTTATCATGCAACAGTGGATGGGTAGGGTGTGACAAGGACTCAAATTGGGTTTGTCAAAGGGTCATAATAAAACAGTACTTTGATTTTCTTTTTTTGACTGCAGGCTAAGCTCGAAGCCTTTGTTAATTTGAGCCTGGTCAACAATACCATACATTCAGTGAGAAGTTTATATGGGAAAATGTGTGAATATAGCTCTAAACCCAGAAAATTAGACAGTAGGGTAGAGAGGAAAGAGAAAAGGCAGTGTACTCTCATCACTTATGTCCTCCTCAATCTCAAGTGAGGGGTTAGCTTGTGTAACAGTGGTCTACAGGCTTTGGGGAAGAAAGGAAAAGACACTGTCCAATCTCTTTTTAATCGCTTCCCAAGCCATAAATGAAGGTTTCCCCAGCTCCACAAAGAAACACATGACAAGTGAGGATTGAATTTCATTTTCCATGGCAAGCACCTAACCCACCTCCTGTTGGTAAATTAATATATGGCCCCAAAGTTCCCAGAGGTGAATACAACCCTTATCTCTGAAGATGTGCTCAGAGATGTGTGTGTTTAAGGTGAGAAACACCCTGTGCCTGTTAAGAGGGAGATGGAGCATCTGTAACCCCCAGCCCTCCTCCTCCCCCAGATATGCATCTTCAATCTCACCATCAGCAGTCTCTGATGTGTTTATCCTTGTTACACACCTCAGAGACAAAGCAAAGCCATTGGAGCCATTGCCCAGGGGAGGGTGTAAAATCCACAGGTCTGAACTTGGGGCCCCACTTGCTGTTTTGCATCACCCTGGAAAAAGAGGAGAGGATTCAGTGTGCATTTCCCCTAAATGAGGGGTCAGTGATGTGCTGGCCTTTGAACACAGAAGGCATCTTGTATCTAGGCTGTTTAAAACCGGTTGTTTTACCCGACCCCACTATCTTCTGCCTGCTGTCTGGCAGGAAAAATGGTCACAGGGCAGTGGGAAACCTCAGTGTCACCTTCTGGCAAGGACAACACTGTGCTGCCTTTGTACTATAGGGATGCCAATAAGGGGGAGAGGGGGAGTCAGGCTGCCCCAAAGCAGCCTACAGCATACAAGGGAGCCCTGAAAACAGATTAGACATAACTCAAGTTTTATCTCTCCAAAGGAAGTGGTGGTGGAAGACTTACAGCAGCCTCAAAAGGCCTTACTGTACCCCTTATTATGCTTCCCATGAGCATGTGATCTCACATGTTACCAGAACTCCATGTGACAACATCACTGCTTTTTCTTAACATACAGGGGATGAACTTACTGTGTTTTTACTTGGTTTGCAATTTTAGGGCTCGGGGGTTTTGGGGGGAACTGGTGGCAAATTGAAACTAGGAGCATATGCCTGTGGTATAAATAGGAAAGTGGAATTATCCATCATTTGGGCTAGTTTGGTTCTGATTGAACATTTCAGAAAGTGCAGTTTTGCTTCCCCCCCCCCCCCCCTCGAATTTTAAATTGGGAATTTCCAACAATCCCAAGAATCAGTGGAGCTCAAGGAGAGTCATTCCCGGGATGAAAGGAAAACATTTAGAAGGGTTAAGAGATGCAAAAGATGAACCTTAAATACAGGAAATCAATGTCCAAAAGTGTTATAGAATCACAAAATAAGCCACTCCTCCCGATTTTCCCACATAACCACACACTAACAGCAGTTACACGACTTTTCACATCACCACAGTGATCTGCAGGATGCTTTACTACTTATTTCTTCATGTAGTAACAGATAGAAGAAATGGAGTTAACGTAATTATATAGACAACTTTGCTCCCTCTCAAACACCTAAAGGGTTACATCTGCCTTTGCATTATTAGGCTATTACCCACTATCATATAAATCAGGGTGCTTTCAGTCATAGCTTCAGCTGACAAGTCTAATAGCTTTTAATATATAAAGGGGGGACACAAAGGTGATTCCGTATTCAAAAGGTTGTGAACTGGTTTTGATGGGTGGATTTGCCTATCTATATTAGGGGTAAGGGGAGGAGAGAAGGGTGGGAGAGGGGTTGCGTTAAGTCCCTCCTTTAAAAGTGTCAGACCCAAACCTGCACAAAACAGGGAAAGCCCCCAAGAACCTTCAGGAAATAATATAAAAGCAAACCTCAGAGGTAAAAGGGAATACCCAAAAGGAGAAGGCTGCAGCTTGCAGTAATCTGTAAATGATTGCTGGCAAAGACTGGAGGCTTCGAGCTTGAGCTGTGTTTGCTCCAAGAGAAAGCCAAGAAGGACGGTGTTAATAAAGAGAGATTTAACTGAGGGCTGTGCTTGGAATAAAGTGGGCTACAGAAAGGTCAAATTTGATCAGTTGGAGCAGATTACAAGGGCTTTAAAAGGTAGTGGTAAAGAAATGAAACTGGGACTTTGAAGCAATATAGCACAAGATTGATTTTGGGGGTGGAGAGAAGCTGGGACAAGTGCTTATCAGCCTGAGAAGGAGGAAGAGCTGTGCTGGGTTTGTTGTCATTCCCACACTGAGTACTTGCTGCTTTTGTGGTTAGCCTTCCCTGCCGAGGGGCTTTTTTCCCCCCTTCTTATATATATATTTTATCGTTATTATTCCTGCAATGGTCTCTATAATCTCTGACTTGGATCCTCTGAAAAGCTGGAAAGTTTTAAGGTAGGCCTATGTTTTCTTCTCTTTGGTACAGGCGGTTTTGGTGTAGCCCTAAATTAATGGGAGCTTGAGTTATAATCGAAATGTGAGCCCTGGGCTTAAGTAAGAGAGGAGTTTGTGGTAATTAGAGCCCTTTTAAGATACAGCAAACCTTTGCGCAGATGTTTAGAGAGACCCGAGGGAGACTTTTAAATGTACTTCTCGGTGTTCCAGTGCAGGAGGGGTTTTTTTTCCTTTCCTTTTTTATAAGGAGAGGTTGCTCTGTAAATTCAAGTTAACAGTAAAGGTTCACACCCGTTGAAGCTGCGGGGATTAACTCTCTGCTTTCCTCCCCGTGCTCTGAAACTTCAGAGGGGAAAGAAAGCCAGGCTGAAAGTTGAGCCAGGAGTGGGAAACAGTCCCGGGGGGGAAGGAAGGGGGATAAATGTACTTCTTTCGGTTCTTGGTGCGTTTTGTTGTTGGAATTTCCACGCTTTGTCCCTCCAAGGCATGTGTTTGGTACTTTAAAGTTTGATGCTTACGCGCTGTTTGGTACTGGTTTTTACCTTCAGCGCTGTTGTTTTCCTTTGTGCATTGAAAAAGGGTAACTTGAGCTGCTAAAACGAAGGGGGAATCACTGTTAACGCCTCCTGCAGACATTACAGCTCCCCAGTGTTAAATGACCTCGTTTAATGCTGCTTGTAAGTGCCTTACTGAGCGTCCCGAGGTGCAGAAAGTTTGCAGATGGTTTGCAGAAACTTCCCTGGAATGATTTGGGAATGCAGATGGTGAAACAAAACAAATGCATGAAATAAAAAGAGTTAAATGTAAAACTAAACATGTTTTCTTCGGCTCTTATGCAAAACAAGAAGCTGCACTTAATATTAACGCAGTATTTTGTTACTTGAAGGGAGGAAATTACAAGGGTTTTGAGAGGTTATGTGAATTGTTGTGTTATTATGATATATACAATAATAATACAGTATATTTTAACTTCTTACTGCGGTGTTTTAAAGAACTTATAAACGTGTCCCTAGCTGGAGGAGGAAAAACAGTCCTGAAGTCAAACCAGAAAGTTTACTTACATGAGTAGGGTTTTTTTCTCTCTTTTCCTCACATTTGCAGAACGTTGGACTTTTCTTTTTTGGAAGTTTAAGTTTCTCTGTCAGTCTTCTGAGCCTCTGCATAGGAATGTGAACTGAGATCCTCTATCCTGGACTGTGGCATGGGACTTGGCACGGCGGTTTTACTGCAAGTTTGGTTTGTTTGGGGTTCTTTGCAAGTCATTTAGGACTGTCAGAGCGCAGTGATGAGTTTCTATTCGACTTTCAAAGCCTCAGTGTGGATCTTAGCTCAGATGTGTTGTGTGAGATAGCCGAGTGCTGTGATTGGCATCGGGGGTAGATAGTCACACTACATCAGACCGGAGCAGGGGTGACTGCTGTGAGTCATCACCAATGAATGCCAGAACAGGACTTTTGCAGAGCTTCATTTCTGTTGTCTTACAGCGAGTGCTGCAGAAAAGCTCTTCTAGGAATTACTTCAGAAGTTCATCTCACTCTATGAAGCTACTTCTAATTCCTCTGCTAGTGAAGTCAGGTGATGCCAGGTTTTTGCTGCATTGAGGAATGGCACAGAGGACTTGAAAAATGTGAAGGAGGAGACACTGTTGCCCCCTCAAAGAATCCTGCTTTCTTAGAAAAATGATGTGTTTGCATCTCCTTGGCACTTATCCCGTAGCATTGTGACATTTCCCTCTGTTGTGTATCTGGAGATCAGTTGTATGGATGCAGAGTAGGTCAAAGATGCGATTAAGTCAATTTTATTGGACATTTCTGTGTGTAGTTACAGCGCATGATTACAGCAGCAACCCTGCGTGGATGTGACATTGTGTGGATCAGCTGCAGGATGCAGGGAGTTAAGGGGTAGCACATTGCAATATGTAATATAAGTGCAATAGTCACTGATAGTCAAAAGCTGGCAGTCGACGTGCAGTTCATATAGTTTATGACTCATTACCTTGAAATGCTACTTCTGCCTTTCATAAATTTTAGTTCCTCTTCTGCAGGCCAATTTCCAGCTTGTTTGCTTCTGAGCTTACTGGGTTTAGTTCCTCTCCTCCATTGCAAAGAAGCCTATAGCTGATGTTTATAAGAAACAGAGGAATGTACCTGTGGGCTTCTCTTAGGTGGCATAAAGCAATTCGTAAGAGCCAAATGAAATGCTGTAGCAAATGCTATGCTCAGCTGATGAGTAGCATCCTATGGCAGCAGATTCTCAACTTTGTTTTCCTTGTGCCTCTGCTGTAATTTATTCTGTGACTCGCTCACAGTTTGAGACCTGCTTAGCTGGGAAAAGACTGAAGGATGCAGATTCCATAGAGGCGCTGCCAGGGGGGAAATAATGGTATTTGGGCTCAATAATCCTCAGGGGCTCAGTGCAGGTATGGGTTGTCTTGGTGCTGATTACCCTCATCTCAGCTGAGCTCCTTCTGCCCTGGTCCCCAAATCCACTGGAAGCACATCCTCTGCCCTCTGAATAAAGGTAACAATAAAGGGAAAGGTACAATACAACAACAGTCAAGGCTGTGGGTGGTGATGGAGCCTGATGGGTGTGAGAGGTAGTGTTGGAGTATGGCAGGGGATTTGTTGGACTTTACCCAGCAGTGCTGGGAGAGCTAGCAGAGGTATTAATGGCAATAAATGGCAATGCTGTGTGTATATATAATGTTACATCAGGCCTCTCTCTGCTGTTGTATGTCTGGGGTAGGACAGAGAGGGTTGCAATACTTTCTGGCAAGCCTCAGCACCCACTGGGTTCACATTACAGCAAGGGGAGAGGAATTTGGGCTCTAAACGCAATTTAATGTGCAGAACAAAACCCACTTCAGAAAGTGTTTTGTTTCATTGGATTTCTTGATAGTGATCTGAATATTAAAGTTACTGGGAAGTAATCTGTGATAGCTCATGGATTTATTCTTTCCCTCCTGTTGTCTCTCTTCAGATAAGCTCCCAGCATAAAATCTATGCTTTGACATTAACACTGCTTCCTGATCTTCCTTTAGATGCCTTCTCGCTTTTCAGAGTGTCTGCAGTAAGTGCCATGTCTGTTGTACTCTTTGGAGCCAGGAGAGATTGCCAAAACTTCAGGCCTTTTTAAAACCCTTCAGAGCCTTGCAGCAAATGGTGTGTGCTTGCCCTGCCCTCTGTAGACGTAGGAATCCCATTTACTTACATCCAGAATGATAGGGGAGTTGGAAGTCTAGACCCCCTAATGCATAGGAGACTCAGATCAGCTGCTGTGACTCCAGAGATGTCTCTAATCCCTGTTTGAAACTTCCTTGTACTTCTGGGATGTGGTTTTGTTCCTTGTACGTGGCAGGGACAGCTCTGGTCACTGTTCCTGAAGTGACCTCTGCTGAGCCTCTACCGCAGCTAAAGCGTGGCAAGTAGAGGCACTATAAGAGAACAAAGTATATCCCTCAAGGCCATGTCTATGCTGCTGCTTTTCTCCCTTAATTTGCTCCAGCAGGGCTAAATGCAGCATTATCAATCACATGAACTACTACGCAGTGAAGACCTTGTCCCTGCTTTGCGTTCCTGTCTGAAGAAGTATGTGATCTTTCTATGGCTCATGGCTGGGAGGACAAAAAGGTGGGGTTTAACTTTGCAACCTCAAGGTGAAATCCAAGCAAAGAGTAGGAGTGCTCACTCAGATGAGCAGTGAGCTTACAGTCTGTGAAGCAGTGGATCCCACTGTCCAACTCTGCATTCAGACGACCTGCATTTCACAAATACTATTGAATTGGCCCCCTAAAACTTGGCCGGTGGAGTTGGGAACATCTTGTTTGGAACATGCCATGTGGCAGGCAGATGTACCATTTCAAATGTTCTCTCCAAAATGCCTTATCCCACCACATGTGCCATCCAAACAACCTGTAAATGGTTTGGCTTTTCAGGAAAAAAAAGCCATTTTCATGCTTGACAAAGTCCAAGGGGAGCAATTTCAGCCTTGTTGGTGTTTGTATTATGAGCTATTTTGGGTTAGTAGCCCTATCATCACACTGTCGTCACACCGCTCCTGTGATTGCTTATGGATTCAATAGTTCTAAGGTGATCAAACTGGGGAAGAGTGAGGAAGTTCACACAGCTCAACTTCAGTTGTTGGGGCAGAGCAATAAACCAAGACCAGGCAGTGATGGGTGAGCCTCATTCCTGCTTTCGTTTTTGCTTTTCCATGTTAGCAAAGCTTAAGATAAGGCATCCTGCACTGTATTCAGTATCAGTATAGACCAAGTGAGTGCCTGGAGCCCCAGCACAGAACCGTTGTTCAGGAAAAAGGGGGTAAAAACCCCCTTATTTCACATGTGCTTTACTCTGAGGACCTCAGCAATGCTGCCTCCACCCACTACTCAAAACTAAATGAAAACAAGTCCAGAAGGTTTGGCCCATGGATATAATGCTGGACTCCATGACCATGAAATACAGATAACGGAATTTCAGATGTCAGTGGACAATGCAAATTCCCCTGTAATTGCCACAATATGCTGGCTTAAAATAAATAAAGGCACTCAAAAAGAGGGGGTGTGTATCATGTAATAACTAGAAACACATTTGAGAAATGGTTTTCCAGTTAACCCCTCCAACAACACACAACGTATCAGAGATGGCACTGAAAGGCTTGTTGGTGAGGATCACATAAATCCTGAGTTGTGACACCAGGGGATGATGGTTGCTTCTAAGCTGTGATATGGAAAATATGAGCAGCAAACCAGTCTGGATTCCTCTGCTTTCAGTTTCAATGATGCTGGAGTCACTCAAGTGCATAATACTGGGATGAAAAAATAGGGTCAGCTATATCATAGTGTGAGATTTTAATCATTTTTCCATCTTTTGTATCTGTGCTTCATCTGCACTTTATTGAGGACAATATTGGCAGGTTTTCTTGGTTTGTTTCTTTTTCTTAAAAAGGCAGGGTCTATGGGGCGATTGGAAAAGTGAAGATAACAGAGAATAGCAGATTAGGATGTAATACACTCCTGCATCCATTGTTGGCGGCTGAGAAAGTCATCCAGTCCTTCTCTAAGCCTGTGCAGATTTATTCTTGCATCTTTATTTTCCCCTGATTAAAATTCAATATCGCTCCTTTCAATAAGAGGTTATTCTCCACTGTTTTACTAAAAACAATCCACTTTTCATATTAAGCCTGTATACAAGCGCATTATATCTTGTTCATTTGGACATGAGTCGTTAAATCTTCCGTGTGCTTTATGGGGGATTTAACCATCCAATTCAAATGCATGTTCTCTCACAAAGAGGTTTACTTGCCATTGCTGCTGTGTTCCTTTGCCTAATTGTTTAAATTGCCCCAACCCCTAAAACATAATGTGAAATTACTGTGCCAGCAACACAGATGCCTAGCAAGAGTGTGACAGTGTGTAGTGATGCTGTGATCCAGCCACCAGTGATGCACAGTTCAGAGGCTTCCTATGCCAGCAGTGATGTCTTTGTCTTCAGGAATGCTTCCTCCATGAATTTATCTGGTTTTGCAGTTGTAGCTTGGAGCCCACAACATCTTGGAGCAAGGAAATTCTGTGGTTTGACACTTCCCTGGTTGCATTATGCTACCAAAGCAGTGCTTTGGCAGGGCTCTCCTTATGTGTAAGTTTGTCTTGCGGCTGTGTTTTAGGACATATGGTAACTGTTTTGAGTGATTTCCCCACTAAGGCCTTGAGAGACGAGTTCAGGTTCCTTTCTTTTGAGGGGAGATCATGTTATTTCTGTATCTATTATACCCCAGAATTTCACTCCTGAGCCTTGAGCGACGTGGTCTAGGGGAAGGTGTCCCTGCCCATGTCAGGGGGGTTGGAATTAGATCATCTTTAATACCTTTTCAAACCAAACCATTCTGTGATTCTGTGGCTGGTGATTAGCGACATCCACTTACATGGATCCACATGTTGCAGGATGCAGGTAAAAACAAGGTCATCCTCTCCTACAAGCACCACTCATACTGATTTTCACCTACCATTTCATAGTCTTCATCTCTTAAACCAATAAGAGCTCTCATTTACTCCCACAGATCTCTGCAGCTCTTTCCTAACTGACCCACTGCTAATTTTAAGCTTTGTTTAGTTCTGCATTCAGTAGAACTGAAGTAAGGAGGGAATTGCCTGTAGAACGGAAAGGTAACTGAGCTGTGGCGGTGTTACATTGTGACTTGAGAGATAAAGTTATCATTTCAGGGTTTTCCCAGGCTTCCTATGTCAGTCTGGGAGAGTTACTGAATCTTTGTGTGCCTCAGTTCCCACAAAATGGAGTTGTTAATACCTGTCTTACCTACTTCGGCTATGAACTTTTCATGGCTATAGAGATGCATGGCTCTTTCTGTGTAGAGCCCATAGCAGTGAGGGCTCAAACCTTGGTCTCTGGGCTTTTCACAACCTGCCCTCACAAAAATAACTTCACTGAAACTAGAATTTAGCTCGTTTTGAGATCAAACAATTCCTTGGTCATTTACTAAAACCATTTCTTCACTATTTCTGCCTTTACAATGCAGTTCCACAGGGGAGCCACTAGAATTCCTCACATACACCAGTTCTTTTTCCAAGGGGTTATTAGGCTGAAGCTAGTTTTAAGCCTGGAACTCAGAGCTGAATGATCTGGCTGAGCTTTGCCTAATGGCAAATTACTTAGCTTGAGTGTTTGTGTTTCTTATTACTCCCCTTTGGGTTTCTCCTGCGTGTGATGCTTCTTTTCAGTAACCCTTTATCAAAACGTGTAAGCTCTGTTCCTGTTCTGCTTTATTAAACGGCCTCCAAGCTTAGCCTTTCCTTTGGAATGCAAGTTCTTTCTCTGCACAGCTGCTTTTCTCATGTCTGATAGCTGCATATGCAAATAATTCTTTTCGTAGGCTCATGCTTTGCTCTCCGTCTTTCTAATCCTCTCCTCAGTTGCCATACAACTTTACTCACCTGTGTTCCATCACATTTATTCAGCCATACCTGTGCCACGTGGCATTTTCCCAGCCATCAGTGATGTACTCACTGTCCCATGGAGTCACTAGAGCCGGGGTGTCACTAGAGCAATTAAACTTTTCTAGTAGCTATTATGCAGCGTTGCCAGTATAACAGGCTTTGTTTTGTTCAAGATAAATTCATTAAAGGCCTCTTACACCCCTGCGAGCCTCAAGTGCGGTACAAAGGATGAAGCAAAGGTGCAGATCACCAAGGAGTCTCTTTTCCTGGGCCTTTACATCAAGACCAAGATTTTTCCTTTGTTTGACTTGAGTGGGAGCTGAATTTCTTATCTGTAGGGGAAATGCTGTAACTGTTCCCTATGGGTTTTGTCTGGAGAGTCTCCCAAGGAACCTGTTCAGATTTAAGAGCTCTAATACTCCTGAAATATGCTCTGTGTCACTAAAAATCTTAGCACAACCTATATTTTACCATCTAATCTCTGAACGTGCCTCTACTGATTAGACTCAGTTTTTCCTGAATAAGGAACCCAAACAAGCCAACCTCACGAATCCCATTTCTATTTACCTTTCTCAGATGCTTTCTCTTTGTGTGTTTCCTCATGTTTCAGCACAAGTAGAAGAGGTTCCTCAGGTTTTTTTATTCCTCATCTGGGAAAGTCCGTGCATCCTGTGCATACAGAGTCTGTTCTGATCATTCATTATAGGATGCATGCTCTTGGGTTGGTCCCAAACTGGTGTTATCTGACTGCCTTGTTGCTGAACTGTTGATCTGCAGATACTGGTTTTTTATTGTCGTTTTTTTTCCAATTGAGATTTAAAACTAAAGAATTCCCAGAGGGAGGAATATTGGGAGACTGTAGTGATCACCACAGTAAGAGTACTGCCTCTTCTGTTGACCATGTGGATTTCGGATTACTGAGAAGATCTGTCATGTCAGTTGTGCTCGGTTTTCTTCCTCTTTCAGATGTCAAGTAGAGTTGTCAGTAGCTGATTATCTTCAAGTAATGCTTTGTATGGATACTTTGTAGCTGTTAAAAAATTCATTTACTTGTTCAGGTAACTTTGCAGGAGTCTTCAGTGGTAGAAGTCTGATTCTCAGCTTGACGTACCTGAGCTGCAGAATGGCATACTTATGTACTAAATTAGTAGATCAGTGGAGCCGGAACTTAGTTGAGGTTTCAAATCTTGGTATGACATTGGAGCGATTTGATTAAGCATATTCCACCCAAGAATTTGCATGGATACCACAGAAAGCTTTACAGTGAAAGAGGGGAGAGGTTGGTTTTTTCTTTAGCTTTAAGACTGTTGGTTTTAGAAAGGGTTCTTGTTTTCCAGGTCCTAAAGAAAAGTATTATGTATTATAGAAAGGACTTGAGGCGAGTCTTTGAAGCTCTGGACATTCGCGCTCTGAAAGATATGTGGACTTACTAATCTTTTTCCACAGAGCATAGGTTATAAATCTACAAGTGAGTTAATCTACACGTCACCCCCGCACTCCTCTTCCCATTACACTCATCGTGAACCAGGAGGCACTGTCACATTTTAAGCCAAGACTACTTTAATTCTGCGAATAGTAACTAAATTCACCTTCAAGCACTTGTAGGATGAATTTTACTTCGCAATCTCTTAGGCAGTAATTAATCTGTTTTAAGCAAGCAAGCGGTTACTGTATATTAATCAGAGGTGGTTTCTAGTCCCTGGGAGGTTTGCATGGCTTTATGTGTGACCTTCAAGAAGTACTGGGTCTGTCATCTGTGTTATGTATTTGAGCCTTATTTTTTATGTCAGTGGTAGAGCTGCTGGGCATGTTTGCTAACTTGGCACTTCAGCTGAGCATCCCTTCTGCCTTGATGGGGCTTAGGAGAAGAACTTCAGTCCCACCAGTAGCTGGCAGTGCTGAAGCTGGTGGATATCTCTGTGGCGTGTGGACTTCTCCCTTGCTGGAAAAACTGACCTTGCCAAGAGCTGCAGTGTTGTTGACTGGGGTCAGGTTTTGGCTAGACATGCCAAAATTAGGGATTTAGGAAGGCTTGGAAGAGGAAGATGAGTATTAAAGGTCTCAAATGCAGTGGTGGGGAGAAAAGTATTTATACACTGATGTAAACTTTCATTGACTCGAAAAGGAATTAATTGGCAGGGCCTTTTATGTGACTTTGGGGGTTAGATTTCCAGATGACACAAACTGTCAGTGTTCTATTGAGCAAAATCTACTTGCCCCACATGTACTGCAGAAAACTTGACATCTTTCTTTTTGTACATGAAGTTTCTGGATCTAATAGAAGAAAAAATGTCTTAGAGTATGTATTGTGCTAATTTATTCAATCCTGCTGATGCCTAGTTTTACTGTGTCTGAAGTCTGGATTCTAAAAAGCTCTTGGGAATAAGGTTACATTAAGTTTTAATTTTCTGCTTGTTTTTTTTCCTGTGTTTAAAAGAAACAGATGACCTAGCTCTTTGCTCTGTAGTCAGCATTCAAGTAGACTAATAAATTTAGCATAATCTATTAACAAACCTAAACCTAAGGCAACAGAGGCTGCAGGCAAGCTGTATAAACTAACTATATAAGTTGCATGCCAACTCCAAATCATTGGAGAGTGGTAATAGGAGAACCCAAACTTGATATATTAGACAGTAACTTAATTTTTTCCTTACCAATTTGGACTGAAAGTTTCATGATTTTTGCAAAGGGATTTTGTACTTTATTTATTAATTAATTCACGCAAAAGCAGTTTGTGTTTTTAACTCAGAACGATGAGGTTCTGTATAGCGCTGTGACTGCTCTTAGTCTGAGTTCAGATCTCTCTGTTGTTCACTGAGGGCTGCCCCTATGTCTGTGGGCAGCAAGTTTCTGTGTTTACCATGAGAGTCATTAAAATCTGTGGTTAATGAGAGCTTACACTGTGCACATAGGTCTTATGAGTACTTCTGTGAAGTCTTGTTACATGATGCCTCAAAGCTGGCTAGATTGCTGTTTTATGTGGACTTTGAGGTCTTTTATGGCTTTGCTGTCATTCTTCTCATAAGAGGAGTTCAAAAGCAGTTTCAGTCTTCCACCCCCACACCCCAGAGAAAAAACAAGTCTTTTATTCAAAAATCCCCTCATTTAAAAGTAGCCTGTCTAGCAATATTTTCTATAGTAGTAAGCTACAATCTGAATTTTCTTGTTGGTAGGAATCTGAGATGTAGTTACTGCACTTCACATCCTTTCTTCTCTATCTTAGCTGTAGATACAACAGAACCAAGTGCAGTAGGGCATCCAACAATAAAAATAAGTAATTATTCTTACCACTGCAAACAAAACCTGTGTTGTTCACACTGGTGTGATTGGGTAAAGGCAACAAGAAGAATGAGCATGGATGAGGCATGGAGGTTCAATTCCAGGATGCGTAACTTTATTTGCATGCAGTTAAGGATTTACCTTTGCCAGTATTTTTGATACAGTCACAGATGTTTGCCCAGTAATTAACCAAATTACTGTTTAGTTAATTTCTACAATAGTCATTATTTAAGAAAAGATCATAGAATCATGGTTTGGGTTGGAAGGGGCCCTAAAGATCATCGAGTTCCAACCCCTCTCCATAGCCAGTGACAATAAAATGAAGCATAATGAAAACGAAGCGCCTTAAACCAGAATGTCTTGCAATATACAGAAAGCTAGTTTGAATGTAACTGTGTACCTGTGTTAATCTGACTGTACTAATCACTGCTTTGTTTTCCCATTAAAGGCTCGGCAAGTTATTACAGGGCTGATTGCGCATCGTGTATTGTCAGTTCAGGTTGTGGATTAAATTTAAGCAGATACTTGGAAAATACAGTCTATAGCAACAGGGGGAAAACAAGCTCTGTTGATGAAAATGAGCCCTGTACACAGTGAGCTTGCGATTTGAACATGAAGCAGTGTCAGTCTCCAGGTTACAACACCACAAAACACAACGATTTGGAGGAAAGAATTAGTTCTGCATTTATTCTTTTGGTCCACATTTGTTCTTCCAATACACAACAGCAGTCAGACCACACAGGAAGTTTGCACAAATCTGCATGGTAAAAGTGGGATGGGAAAGCAGAAGTAGTCCAGCAGCAAAGGGTTGGGCATTTTGTATTTCCTCAGCAGCTGGAAGCTTAGTGTGGCACTATGGAATACAATCAGCTTTGCAGGGAGGAAGCTGTGTAATCAGTATGTATGACGGTTTCTTAAGATGTGATGATCTGGAGCAGAGCAGTTACCTATATATGGTATCTGTGTATCCCCTTGGTAGCAGCAGCCAATTTTAATTCCTTCAGGAAGATGATAAAAAACATGCTTTAACTGAGGGTCTTCAGCAGTAGTTAGCTCATAAGGAAATCCTTCTAGGTCTGAAATTGTGAGGAATGTTTACTTATGGAGGCAGAGCTGTACAGAATCACAAACGCTTCCCAGTTTAGTTTTCTTTTTGCATTTTGTATTTCCTTTTTGGTTTTATTGTTAGCATTTTGTCATAATAGGGAGGGAAGGAGGGAAGATTTTGTGAGAGATTTGAAACCAGTAACGCACATGACAATTAGCTCACAGGATGCTGTGCCAGTAGAAACCAAATGCTTAGAATTGGGAGGGAGGGGGGAAATTCTGGATGATAACATCTACAATTAGGATTAAAATGGATGGGGAAGGACATAAGTCCT
The DNA here is from genome assembly GCA_032466535.1 of Forpus xanthops. NCBI lineage: Eukaryota > Metazoa > Chordata > Aves > Psittaciformes > Psittacidae > Forpus > Forpus xanthops. The sequence continues at coordinate 8,430 of JASSUY010054718.1, read as the reverse complement.
CATGCTTTGGCCAATTGCTGTCTGAGGTCGAGAAGAATCTTTCCTTATTTGGCAACATATCCCATCCATGTAGGTTTTTTGTACCTCCTGGGGAGGGAAGGTTATATAAAGCAAACTCCCTTCTGATGCGATGAGACAACAGTTATACAACAGTTAAAATCCCACTAATAAATCTTTTTTCCTAATATTGAATTTCAGCAGCATTTACTTACTTGATGCAATATAGGAGTCAAAAAAAAAAGGATCTTTCAAGCTTCATATCACTAAAGAATATACTTTTATTTTGCTGTATTATATACAGTATCTTAACCACTTTCTAGACTGATGAGTTTCCACAGAGTAATTTTTCATTGCATTAAAATAATTATCCATCACCATTTGAACTTGGTGTACCCTCAGATGGGTAAACTGTATACTTCAGCAAGCCAGCATGCATTCCAAAACTGTTGTGGGCAAGATTTGCATGAGGAGAATGTGGACTTCCTCCCCCCCTTTCCCATGATAAAAATCTCAGTACACAATAGCTTACTGCCACATGTCATGGGGACATTGTGTAAATTAGAGTTACAAATTTGTCAGCCTAACCAAATGTCTGAAAGAATAATGTCATATTAGTTGTATATCAGCTGTAAGCCTGGCCTGATTTAAGGTTGATTTGTGTGGCAGCTAGCCATACCAACAGCTTGTGCATGGTTGATTATAAACAACTTTGTTTTAACGTAACAAGATTCTCATTTAATTCCTGGGAGCTTAATGCAATGGTGATCAAAGATAAATTCAGACACATCCGTGAGGTGAAGGATTAGATTAGGCTGGCCAGAAAAGACAGGGTCTTAAAGATTCTACGATTGTAAGATCTTTTGTATGTTGTAGCTTAAACTTTCTGAAGTTGGAGAGTGCACCTGAGAATACGTAGATGGAGAACAGCATTACATGCATAGCGAGCCTTGATATAATTTGGTCCAGTTTTGATTTGCGTTTCATTCTACTTTTTTATGGAGGACCTGTGTGTTCAACCAAGGGGGTTTGCCCTTTTTGGAGGGTTTGCTTGTTTGTTTTGGGTTCTTTTCCTTTGTTCAGAAAAGCTTTATTCCTTTGGAATTGCAAGTTCTTTTTCTTCGACATTTTCTTGTCATATTAAGGATGAAAGATTTATTTGCATCTTTGAAATCTGTTTTGTTTGTTTGGGGTTTGCGTGTGCCTTGGTTGAATCCTTTAGTGGCTCAGTTCAGACTTGAGGAGAGGGGGTCATTTCTGAGGTCATTTGATGTCTGTGGTGCTTTCAGTGTTGTAGGGAGGGGTTTTGTGTTGGTCCTCCCCTCCTCCCCCTGTTTGTTTTCTTTATTTCATTTGGGTTTGGGGTGGGTTTTGGTTTGGGTTTGTTTGAGGGGTTTTGTTGTTAATGGCTTTTTGGTTTTGATTTTCCTTTCGGCTGTTGTGGTGGTGATTAAAAATGTCCTTGTCTGAAATGGTGCACGTGAGAGATGCTCTGCTGCCTATTCTTAGGAGGCTTAGGACAACTTAGTATTTTTGAGATTACCATCTCCGTGCCAAGCATCTCAGAAGCTGAGCGAGAAGTTCAGCAAAGATGGGAGGGATTAAGGTAACCTTTGTTTGTGACTATACTTACACATCTGCTTTCTAAAGAGGATGTGGAGGCACTAAGATGTTCACTTTGTTTTGAAATCAGCAGTAGTCTACCTTGGTCTGTAAATGTCAAATTTGAGGGGTCTGGTTGCATAAACATAAAACCTTGAGTTAGATGTTTGGTTCTTAAGCTTGTCATGAACTGAATCAAATTGCAGGAATGATTCCTTACTTAATTACCCAATAAACTCCTGCTGCTTTGCAGATTTATGTTCTTTGTTTGCAACTAACTCATTTTGAACATTCCCTCTTTCCCTTCTGTAGATAAAGTCCAACTCCTGCCTTCAAACAGAATCTAACCTTTGCAAAAACATGATTGGGGAAGAATTTGGGGTCTTTCTCCTTCTCCTTCTCCCCTTCTTAAGTCTTCAATTCCTGACTTTATTTTCCTTGTCAGAGCACCAATATGAACCACAAACTTTGAATTTTCTGTGTGGTGCTATCAATGGCAGGGGAGGAACAGGAGTAATAACCTAAGGTCCATCATTATGAGTCTGATATTTGTATCACAGGGCAGTATGATGTTGTCCATCGTCCTGGTGTTGAGAAACTTTAGAAGTAAAGATAATGAATCCAGTGCAGCTACTTTTCATAGTTACAAGTTTCCTTTGCTCTGGGCAATCTGATTATGTGAATAGGGTTTCTAGTCTATAAATACACAGGGAAAAGGCCCAGATGTTCACATATATGCAAAGACTTTAAAGGTCAAAATGTTCTTGTTCAGTCAGAAGGTAAAAATGCACAGATATGCTAGTATTTATATATATAGATAGACATAAATATATCTGTAGTGGGTTTTCTTTACCTCTAAGATTATTGCACAGTGTTGGGACTTGCTTTTAGACCTACATTTCTTTTGTGGTTGTCAGCCCCTAAGTTTTGAAAGATTTCTGACATCCCAAGGTAACAGAAATTACTCCTCTAAATTTTACGAGTTTCTGACCAAGTGTTAATTTCTGCTTTGGCTCTGATATTTCCCTTTCACCTAAACTGCTTGTCATACAAATGTTTCTTGATTCCAAACGGGAGCATCAGTCCTGTTTCTGGGTTAAATTTTCATGTTCCTCTTAATTGTGTGCTATAGAAACCAAATGAAACTCCTGCCCACCACGCACAGAAGACATCAGCTTGTGAAGGCTTTTGTCAGCGTGTTTCACAGAAAGAGTCTAAGTTGTTTAAAGTAGTTTTAAGTCTAGTTCTATATTCTCATGCTTATGGCTTGCTGCTTTAAAGACCTTTGAGTTTTAAGGCTTCATACCAGCACTAATCAGTCTTAGCTGCACATCCCTAGACGATGTATGAAGGAAATACGTTTTTATTTGTCAAAGAAGTCTTGATGCCAAACCAAAAGCTTAATAGTCACTGAGTGCTGGGTGGGGATCTTTTTTGTTTAGCTGTGTTTGTCCTGGAGATTGTTAGGCTGAGCTAGTTGTTTAAAAGAAACAAAATGAAAGTAAGAGGCCTGTAGCCAAGTTTTCAAATGATCCTCTTGCTCATTGGCATTCGCTGAGGCAGGAAAAGTGATGGCTTCAGAAATCATTTGGGCTCTCAGTTTTTGGAATTTGAGCTCCTAAGAAAGCCTGGCCTTTTGCCTGCATCCTGAGATTAACCTGAGCACTGGGTTTTTTTCAGTCTCCACAGACCAAAATGAATGCATTGGTTGGGAAGTTTCAAAGCCACTTCTTGTTGAGGCATCTTCTTCAAGGTACTACCCGCCTTGAACTCTTCTTGACTTTAAGAGTGGTCATGATTGGATCTCATTGACATATCAAACCAGAAACAGGCACCCAGTTTAAAGAGGTATGAGCCTCTCCTGCCATTCCTTCTCTGTGTTTCTAGTACTGTGTTTAACTTTGCTGTGAACTTTTGTTTGGCAAAGGAATGTATTTGCTTGTTTGTGACAGGCTGCGTTTTGTTGCTTTGCTTGAATTTTCTCATGTTCTCCAAAATCACTGTGGCTTCCTTGGGAATCTTGCCAGTGTTTCAAGACTTCAAAGGGTGATAGTAAGAATTGTGTGCTTGTTTGAGGCTTACGTAAGGCTAAAGCTAATATTTGTGGGCATGATTAAATGTATTTGTTATTTTGGGGGGGGGAGAGATATATATCTAACTTACAAGTTAGGCTTGGTGCCTTGTGTGGATTCTTATGATATGTAGCAGCAGCTCAACAAGTTATCTAGCAGAGAGAGAGTTAATACAGGGTGCTGATCCTCATAAATCAGATTAATGCCTACCTTAAACCTCTTTATAAAAGCAGTGGAGAACAACAATCTTAACATACATGTAATCAGTGAACAATTGCATTCATATACAAACCAGATTCTTATCATTCTTCTGCTGCAAACTGTGTGACTTTGCAGTGAATCATTCGCAGGAGATGAGTTAATACATGCTTGATGACAGTTCCAGCCAAAAAAGAATAAATCATGAATAGAACCATGAGGCAGATAATTGGGATGGGGGGGGGGGGTGGATGTCCAGATTTGAGCTTCTGAACTGTCAAACATAAAGTCCTGCTGCTTCCTCTCAGCAATAGGTACAGGCTGGCTGTAGATTTTGTGAGCACCTGGGCTCAACAGAAGTGGCAGATGCTGTCTTCCAGTTAATAGAGAGAGATGACACTGAGTCATCAGTTAGCAGGCTGATCGCTTGTCCTTTTGCACATAGACTGTTTTGATTAGTAAATGGGAAGCTTGGGGACCCAGAAAGAAGGCTGAAAAGATGTGATCCTAGAACAAAGTGGTCTTGGGGAGGAGGAGGAGGAAGGTTAGAACGAAGATGAAGATCACAATTGAAGGAAATATATGGGAAGTAAAGCAAGTCCTGGGCATGAGGAAGGTAGGCAGAGAGGAATGTTGGGGGATGCCTGGAGACCTCAGCTGGTGATGCCCAAGGTGGGTAACTGCAAGCAGTGGCACAGCCTGGACCAACACAACGTCCTACCCAACCTTCCCCAACTAGAGATGTTGAGACCTTGTGAATGTACCATGAATATAGTTTGTAAGGTGATCAAGTGAGTTTTGTGTTTAGTTTTGGTCCCCATTATACCAAAAAGCTGTGGAAAAGCTGAAGAGGGTCCAGAGAAGGGCCACAAAGATCATCCAAAAACTTGGGAAGCATGTGAGGGAAGGCTGAGAGAGATGGGTTTGTTCAGCCTGGAGAAAAGAAGGCTCAGGGGAGACCTTATCACCATGTCCCAGTATTTTAAGGGTGGCTACAAAGAACATGGAGACTTCCTTTTTGCAAGGACTCACATGGAAAGGATGAGGGGCAATGGGCACAAGTTGCTCCTGGGGAGATTCCTGTTGGACACAGGGAAAACTTTGCACAATGAGAACAGTCAGACATTGGGATAATCTCCCCATGGAAGTGCTAGACTCCCCAACATTGGCCACTTACAGATTCAGCTGGATGGGTTGCTGTGGTTTTGCAAAGAAAGGTTGAACCAGATGATCTTTGAGGTCCCTTCCAACCCAGTATTCTGTGATTCTATGAACTGAATGTCCTTGGTTCCTAAGTTACTCCTTGCCCCACCAGGAACGGTCTGCTGAAACACTGATATTCAAGCCTACATACGTAAGGACATTCCTTAGGTGGTGGCATGTAGCACTTCTCAAAGCAGAAAACAAATGCTGGCTGCTAGATTTAAACATGTCATGCATACATATGCATGCCCATGGTATACAGACTCAAAGATGATATGGAATTACAGTAATTCCATCAATGGTATTTATAGCAACACTGTAAGAAGCAATGTAATCATGCATATTTTCCAGAGGAGACTCTGGTGGTGATTTCAATGCCAATCCACTTCCAAAGAGCACAAATAAGCTTGAAACATTTTGAATTAAATGGTATTCTGTGAAGAGTAGCTAGGATTCGTTACACACATTGCTAATTAGGTCTTTGAATATAAATAATTGTATATGGTATTGAATAACATGTTTTTCTTTGAACTCTCAAACCTTGCTCTAATCACCTTCTGGCTTCCTTTGGTACTCTTGGGTACAAACTAACCCCCTCTCTTTTTTCCTCAAATAATCTGTCAAGAGTTGTTAGCTGTGGGAAAAGGGTCCTCAGAGAACGGAGTAAGTCAATGACATAATTGGTTTCCTCTCAAAAACGTGTATGAATGAAGATAGTTGCGACTGTTAGTACAGAGAGAAACTTTCCTTGCTTTGATTAAGAGTTCTTTGATACAAATTATTTGTGATTGCATTTTGCAGCTAACCCATTTTAAGGAAAAAGTATTGCATAAATAGGATGTCTGTACTTCCTAAAAAGTAAGCTCTTATTAAAAGTGAAGGGAATTATAAACTATTTCAAATGGCTTAATTTTGTACTGGAAAGACATGGAAAAGTAGGTGTAAAGCCCTGGTCTGTATTTTGAAGCTGGAATAAAGGATGGCAGGCATAGTTGTTATTCAAGTATCTTCCCACATAAGCTAATAAACCATTTTCCGCCTGACTTTCTCAGGGCTTTGAAACTACTTCTAGTGTAGGTGCTTCTTCTCCAGCAGTCTTCATCATTCAGAAGGTTAGAGGGGAAGCCTCTCTTCTCCTGTCCCTATTCCCTCATCATCCTTAGTCCATCTTCTTTTCCAAACAATTGATGTAAACCATAAATCTGAGCAGATTCCAGGTGTCAGAACCCTAAATCTCATCCTTGGACATATAGCAGCTCTATTATCCCAAGCAGAGAAAAGAGATCAATGGTGTAAAGACAGCTTAGGCCCTGAGCAGAACCATTTGGTCTCCAGTCATAGACAGGGAGCTCTCAAGCTATCGTATAAAAAGGGCAATCACAGGTTCTCATAGCTTTGGATACTTGATTGTTGAAAGAGGCTGGAAAATCTGTAGTTAAATTCCAGTCCTGTCTGAAATGGTAACTCCCAAATCAATATCAACTCTGAGCCTACTAAGACTAGATTAGATTTTAAAATACATAAATATGTCTAACAACAAAGACCTTTAAGATTAGATCAAGTGGAGCTTCTCTGTAACCACAAGCACGGCCCTAGTGCAATATGAATTAGGGTTGTTTCTTTACTTTAAGCAAGTCTCTCTCTGTCTTAGAGACATGCACTCATGTAACTGCTGGACAAATGCCTGGCTGCGGTTTATTTCTGTCAAATGAGGACACGCATACAAGAACAGTTTAATTTACATGGCTTTTTGTTTGTTCGTGTGTGTGATTTACAGTGATTTTTAGAGAAGTACCCAAGCAGACAGTGGCCCTACTAAGTTCAAGGTGACTTTCCAGATCTGCCACAACACTGGAAAATACTTAAGCAGTTTGTCAAGGCTCAGTTCTTTGCTGCTTAAAAAGTATGTAAATATATGTACTGTTACCTGTTTTCAAGTAGGTTGGGGTATGTTAAGATCTAAATGAGGTAGGTTCAGTTCATGAAACACTAAATAACTGGGTGTATTTTTAGATGTATGCTGCAACTATTTACATGTACAGTTTTACGTCCAGGTAGATACATTATTAAACAGGGGGAGACACCCCAGCATTTGAACCAAGGTACACCACTCAGATGCACAAGAAATAACATGCTGCACACAAGGTTTTTTCTGCTAGCTTATGAGGCTGGTGCAGGCATGAAGTGTTTGAAGTTTGTGTCGATGTGTTGGATGTACCACACCTCTTTGCCACTGGTTTGCTAGCTGGAAGAAAAAAAAACCAACATAATATATATTTGCTGTCTCAGTTGTTGGGTTCACAAGATGCTTCATCAAGGAGTCGTACCAACCGCCATAGCGTGGTTATCATCTGTGGGGGTTAGATGGAGAACTCTTCAGAAACAGAAATAGTCTCTTAACTCTTCTGCATAGTGTTTCTTCTTTGTGCAGAGATAACACAAAGGGAAGGAGGTCTTCCCTGCCAAAATCTTGAAGCAGATTCTCCAAGAAGGCATGCTAAGGCACATGAAAAACAGCAAGGTGATTGGTAATAGTCAGCATGGCTTCACTAAGGGGAAATCCTGCCTTACCAATTTGGTGGCCTTCTATGATAGAGCTACGGAACTGATGGACAGGGGTAGAGCAGTTGGTGTCATCTATTTGGACTTGTGCAAAGCGTTCGACACTGTCCCACATGATATCCTTGCCTCTGAGTTGGAGAGGCATCAATTTACTAGGTGGACCACTCAGTGGATAAAGAACTGGCTGCATGGCTGTACGCAAAGAGTTGTGGTCAGTGGCTCAATGTCCAGCTGGAGAACAGAAACGAGTGGTGTCCCTCAAGGATCAGTTGGGACCAGTTTTGTTCAACATTTTTGTCAGTGGCATGGACAGTGGGATTGAGTGTGCCCTCGGGAAGTTTGCTGATGACACCAAGCTGTGTGATTCGGTTGATACGCTGGAGGGAAGGAATGCCATCCAGAGGGACCTTGACACACTTGTGAGGTGGGCATCAGCCCACCTCATGAAGTTTAACCATGCAAAGTGTAAAGTCCTACACCTGGGTGTGAGCAATGCCAGGCACAACTACAGGTTAGGCAGAGAAGAGATTCTGAGCCGTCCTGCGGAGATGGACTTGGGGGTGTTGGTTGATGAGAAAATGAACATGAGCCAGCTGCAGTGTGCTCTTACAGCCCAGAAAGCCAACTGTATCCTGGGCTGCATCAAAAGGAATGTGACCAGCAGGTTGAGGGAGGTGATTCTGCCCCTCTACTCTACTCTCGTGTGACCTCACTTGGACTATTGTGTGCAGTTCTGGTGTCCTCAACATAAAAAGGACATGGAACTGTTGGAACAAGTGCAGAGGAGGGCCACGAG
>JASSUY010054717.1:86660-146861 GCA_032466535.1 Forpus xanthops | reverse complement strand
CAGATACTGGAAGGCTGCTATGAGGTCTCCACGCAGCCTTCTCTTCTCCAGACTGAACAGCCCCAACTCTCTCATCCGATCTTCATAGGGGAATTGCTCCAGTCCCCTGATCATCCTCGTGGCCCTCCTCTGGACTCGTTCCGACAGTTCCATGTCCTTTTTATGCTGAGGACACCAAAACTGCACACAGTACTATGAGTGAGGTCATGTTGGGACTCTTGTGTAATGAGAAGTATCCTTAGCCACAGAAAAGTGAATTTAATGTCATTTAGTAGGAAGAGCTACAAGGACAGTGTGATGGAAATGCCAGTCACTCACAAAATGAGAAGAATCAGACCCTGAACAGTCTGAAGAGAAAGAGAAGGAGCCCATTGAGAAAGCATGTGAGAGAAGAAAGGTAGAGCATGTTAAAGTCAGATACTACCAGTATCTGAGGCTGCAGGAGGCTTTAAAGTAAAACATTGCAGAGAGATTCCAAAGCCTACAAAGTATTCTTTCCCAATGACCAGCCCCAAGAAATGAGGGGAAAGCTGTGTTAGAGCTCCAGCATACTCACCTACATCCAGAGAGGCTCAAGTCTAACTACTATAAAACACCAGAGGATGGTAGGTGAAGATGGAGATGAACAAATATTTGAAGTCTGCTCCTGTCATGGCGAGCAGCTGATAAACGTGTATTCCTAGCTAATGTCACATGCTTTAATATGGATTGATCCTGGGCTTTAGAGAGGGCAAAAAGGTCAGGTGGGCAGCTGCAAAAGGCTGGAGAAGGACAGCTTGGAACAGATAACTATTTGGGAAAGCATATCTATTATGCAGCTGGAGTACACAGCAGTCTTTCCATTTGTCAGTGGAAATGTGTCCACAAGACAAAACCTGCTGCCAGGGTTGACACCCTTGTTGCATATTTTCACAGAGAATCAAGGCACTCAGTGGCCTATTGAGAGGTCTTTACTTTTCACCTTTAAATCAGGTCCCTCCAGATGAGGGCTAAGACACAGTACAATGGGCAAGCTTTCCCATAGATACTTTTTTTTTGGGGGGGGGGCCTGTTAATTCAACACTGAACTCACACACATGCACAATATTCTCATAAGAAGATATAAAAGCAATTCCTTGTATATATCACACCATTCACAGCACGTCACAGCCACTCTCTGAAGCATTCAAATACAGCACAGTCAGACCTATCGAGACTTAGAGACACTGGATCACATTTTGATGCACAGTTACTAGCCTTTCCCTACACCCTAGTGGCCTGGCTGATAATGGATGTTTCAGAGAGAATCACAGAAACTGTCTCACACTGATGCCATTTTAGAGCATTGTGCTCTGAAGAGGATGGCCTGCACTCAACTACTGTCTAGAGCAAAGCAAATGAGGCAGATAAAAGCACCCACTTCTTTAAGGAAACCTAGACCTGCCTCCTAGAATCTGGGAGAGATCCTTTTGAAACACCCAGCTGCAGTGTGGTAAATAGCAGTCTGTCTTGCTAACACTACTCATTCTACTTGGGCAAACACTTCTGCCAGGGCTGGAAGACAGTGTTGACGATGCAAAGTTCCTAAGCTAGGAATTTAGACACTTATGATTGTGTTGCTCTACTCCTGCCTCATACCCTCAGGCAAAATTCACTCAGCTGCTTCACTGAAACAAGTCAATTCCTTCTTGCTATTTTCTGTTAAGAATATAAACACCACAAAGTGACAACAGTTGGGTTGTCTGTCAATGTTTGCTACTGTTTCATGACACAGTCAGTGGACCCTGGGACAGACAAAACCATGAAAGTAAGATCTTTTGATCTCCAGCCACCAGTGTTTGCAAGAAGGACAAAAAAGGGGGAATTTGAAGCATGCGTAAGTTTATATCCATGAGCATCAAGCCTATAATGAACATCACAAGGTTTTCCATACATATGTACATCACAGCACATACATGTGGCTGTGCCACCCATTGGCTTGGCTGACCAATGTGATCAAAACAGAACTGATCCACCTGGGCTTGTCTCTGCATACCTTGCTTCATGCCCACTTGTGGAACAATGTGCTTGTCAGTTTAGAAGCAATCACTGCTTACCCTTTTCAAAGTCCCAGTAGAAAAGGAAAAAGTGAAAAAGGAAAAAGAAAAGGATCAGAAAAAACACCACCAATTTACCTTAATGATACAGTTTGGTAAAAATCAAGTGTTGAAAATTTGAAAGCTAAAGCCCACTTTTTGGTTCACAGAGCAGCTGCAGCACAGCACACTTAGGCCATGCTGGATGGGGCTTTGAGTAACCTGATCTAGTGGAAGATGTTCCCACCCAAGGCAGGGAGTTGGAACTGGATAAGCTGTAAGGTCCCTTCCAATCCAAACAATTCAATGATTCTTTGCATAAAGTGTGGTTGTCTGTTTCATTCGCTAAAGCATCTCTCTCCCTAGCATGGTGATGACTATACTCTTCTGCAATTCAGTTTAATTGGAATTCTATGCCTGTTAAATTCTGAGTCCTGTATCGATCAACATATGTCAACTGTGGAAAATTGTACTAAATTGTGTTGTTTTACTCTGCAGCAGTCAACTATCCATTGGTGTCTGAAGTTAGTTTATTTCACATACTCAAAATTGGACCCGAACTGATATTACATCTAGAATTGGATTTTCTGTTTCTTGATTTTTAATAACTAGGATTTGTACTACACTCAGAGAGATAAACAAAGCCAGCAATTTGGGCCATGAATCCATCAAATCTTACTCATGAGGCACAGCCTTGCCTGGTTAGGAGGTGCATGGGAAGCCTCCCAGGACCAGTCAGCTGTTATACAAGATGGTGCTGGAGTTCTGACAAGCAGCACTCTCCCCTCTCTGCTGGCCCTGAACTGATCCCATTACATAGGTACATGGCACTTAAATATGCTTCTGACTCTTATTTTTCACAACAATATTTTCCAGGCCTTCTTTTTCAGTTCTAAATGATTCTCTGGAGCTTCCTAAAAGAATCATGATACTGAAATGTCACATCCTGCACACTGGAACATGCAATCTTTTAATCCAAGCAAGATTCTCCCAAATATAAAACAGGAAAAGAAGGATAAAATTATGCCAGTGTATATGCAGAAAGCGGATAAAGCAATAGAGAGACCCAAATGTGCTTGCTGGTTACTACACCAGCATGAAATATAAGCAAACTGTTATGGGATCATTGTTTGGGGCTTTTAGTACACCCATCACCTAGTCTTCATGAACCATAATTCAATACCTAATATTCCAGAAATGGAAAGAGGTTAGAGATCATATTTCAGAGGTTAAAGGCTCTGAAACTCTCCATGGGTGATTTTTCCATCAGAGCAGTTCTCTTTGTGGAGCTAACAGGTGACTTGTAGAAGAGGCAAATACAACTATCTTTTGTACTGCAGCCTAGTGCTAGGGATACTTCCCTGTTTTTCTGAAATTAAAGTGAATTGAAGACATTAAATGATCACAAATAGACTTTGGGATCTAGAGAGTGTTGATGTGTGAATATTTTCTCCTTTGGATTTCTTTTAGCTGCTGGTAACTATCAAGTTAGTTTTTTTTCCTCCCTCCAGTTTCTGCAAAACAACAAACCAAAGTAGTTTGCCATTCTTTACAATCTTTTGTATTTGCTGTTCCTAGATTTTCCAAGTTAACTCTCTATGGCCTAACCTCAAAAGCTGGCTATGGTGAAAGAGACAAGTGCAAAGAAGTACTGGCCAGACAAGAGAAACAAGGAATGAGAGAGTCAGTTTTACCTGTCTGTTGCTAGACAGAAACTGGCTGTAGTTGTCTCTTCCATTTTGTTAGCCAATATAAAGACAATTAAGTGTCCCACACTGGCTCTTCCCAAAGAGTAAGATGTTGCTTTAGGCTGACATATTTCAGCAAGGAAGATCTTCAATGAATTCTACCCACTTGTTTTTGAGGAAGGGCTATAGGAACAGACTGAGCAGTGTTATCCATGACAAGATTGGAACAGACACTCTGAGATGCACAGCTCTTTTATCATAGAATCATAGAATGGTTTTGGTTGGAAGGGACCTTTAAAGGTCATCTAGTCCAACCTCCCTGTAATGAGCAGTGACATCTTCAACTAGATCAGGTTGTTCAGAGCCCCATCCACCCTGACCTTGAACGTGTCCAGGGATGGTACATCTACCACCTCTCTGGGCAACTATGCCAGTGTTTTATGACTTTCATCATAAAATATGCTTCCTTTTATCTAGTCTGAGTCTACTCTACTTTAAAGCCATTACCTGTTGCTACCGGCCCTACTAAAAAGTCTGGGGAGGCTTATCAGCCCCTTTTAAGTACTGAAAGGCTGTGATAAGGTCTACCTGGAGCCTTTTCTTCCCCAGGGTGAACAACCCTGACTCACTCTCAGCCTGTTCTCACAGGAGAGGTATTTCAAGCTCTGATCTTTTCTGTGTTCCTTCTCTGGACCCCATGTCTTTCTTGTCCTCCAAGCAGTATTATCATAGATGAGGACTACTCAAAGATTTAGACTAAGTTTTGCCCAGAGTATGCCAAAATCCTGCTATGTGACATCACTTCTTCATTGAATAATAGAAAAGAATCACAGAATATTTGATTGAAAGGGACCTCTGAGTATCATCTAGTCCAACCACCCCTGTTCAAAGCAGGCTCAATTTCCCATGTTTCCCAGCCAGGTGCCAAATGATTGAGACAACACGGCCTCTCTGAGCAGCCTGTTCAGTTGCAGTAAAAGGTTTTCTTATGTTTAGGTGGAGTTGGGTTTCCAGTATTTCCATGCTGCTTTCTTCTTGTACTCCAGGCAGCAGCTATAGCACACAGCAATTTCCACCATGAAATTTTTAATGAAATTATACCACAGATGCCCATAAAGACTGACTAAGGCTCTGGTTTGACCTGTTCTCTTTTTCCATAGACATTCTGAAATTACTGTGTTTGTGCCCATTTCAGTTCTGCTCCCCCCTGTCTGGAGTAGAGAAGCTCCATGCCCTCCAGTCTTCTGCACACTCAGACTCTCTTTATTAACACTTTAGTGTTCTCTGTGCTGGTAAAAATACTTCTAAATTAGATCCTACCTCAAACAGGGAATATTTATTCCACTCACAAATTTAACCCTCCAGCTGGGCACAGATAGGAGACCCAGGGAAGTAAATTGCCTGTCACAGAGCTTCTCTGAGTCACACAAGTGATCATATGGCCACTGGGCCTACATCTGCAGTCTAGCAGAGGAGCTGAATATCAAATGGACCTCTTAAAATGAAATTCAAACACACAGATTTCTAGGAAAAGGCTGTTTGATATTATACAGCCTCTCTATCCACCCTAGGTAGCTCTAAAAGCTCCCGAATGATGGGTACCACCTTTTTCTTGGAAGCAGGAATAGGAATCCCTGAGTCTCCCATCCCAGTCCATAAATGCAGACCTTGCTATCGCACCCTTAGAGCTTTCTTCATGTCTCCGACAAATTCACTCTTCACTCCCACTCCCAGCTACTACAGCAGTGGAGGTTATTCATCTCTTTGTAGTCAGACAAGTATTTAAAGACTCAAATATGTTGTCCCTCTATCGAGCTTCTCCCCAAGCTAAACAACCCTGAGTTCTTTTGACCTCTCCTCTCAAATCTCGTTTTCTAGATCTCCATTTGTTTCTGCAGCTTTTGTCCTCCTGACCTGCATTTTTGTGAATGAACACTCCCAGAACTAGCCACATCCACAGCTATGACCTAAGGAATGCTGAGAAAAGCATGGGAGTCATTCCAGTGCCTATTTCAAGGGGAGAATGCTGGTTCCTGCCCCGCATCAGAATTTATGTTGTGCTGGGATCCACAGTTTCCAAACCCTTTTCATAACATTTGCCTCCTGCCTCAGTCTGTACAGTTGATTCTTCCTGCTCGTGTATGAATCTGTCCTTTGCTTTCACTGAATTGCATCCTCCCTCCCTTTCATTTTTTCTTTCTCAGAACATTTCTCCAATTTGTTTGATCTTCTCAAGTGGAAGCTCTTGCACTGAGCAGCCTCTACAAATACACGGTGTACTTGAAATTCCCCAGTGTTAAAAATATATGCTTGACTGTAAAACACTCTACTTTTTATATGGAAATAGCAGCTCACTGGGACAAAAGTGGCATTGCATTGTATTGGCATGCTAAACAATCTGGGAAAAAGGAAAAAATAATACCTATCAAAAATAAGAATACAAAGTTAAATAAATAAATAAAGCCAATGGGATTGAATTTACAAACATATCAAAAACTTCCTATGCAGAGACATTTACTTTCCATGCAAAAGTAGTGTCTTATCTACTTTTATCTCCATGCTATATGCTCACTAGACGTCTCAGGGCACTGCCTGGTTGATATGTTATTGATTTCACAAGGAGGGGGAAGTACAGAACTGACATGTACTTCTTAAACAAGTAGCACAACTGCACACTCACCAGCCATTGTCCTCCAAAAGCCATTCTGCCCTCTTTTCCCTGCTCTCCCATTGTGTTTTCAACCACCACTGAAAGATACTTTCAGCTGCCTTCTCTTTTATGCTGCATAGGGGAAGCAGCAGTAATTAATTCTAATCACAGGGAAGAAAAAAAGCAACTGTAGAGCATGCTCAATGGAAATGTATGACCAGAAACTTCCCCCTTATGCTCCTGTCTGTCTGCATCCATAATGCACAAAGAACTGTGAATTCAAATAGGAAAGGAAATATACTTCTCTCAATATTTTATTACTGTAGTAGACCAGAAGTGAAATAGAGAAAAATGAAAGCTCTGTTCGAGTTTCCACACAATGCATGTGCAAATATCTCAGAGTGAATGTACATGTTAAATGGCCAGCAGAACCCTGGGAACACATCTGCTGTCAGACTGGAGCAGACTGATAGACCCCCTAAGGACAATACCCGCTTTCTGATACTGCTCAATCTATGATACTTACTGCATGATACAGGCATGGTTTGACAGTATGTGTAGGCAGAGACCAGTTATAGTATGCTTTAGGGTTGATTAAAGATAACAACTTCAGGACTATTTAGACTATAAATATTAGCAAAATGATACACAAGAGGTGCCACGTTTGCTTCAGCTTATTCTTCCAGACTTCCTTCTACAAGGAATTTTAAGCCTTGTGAGTTCAAACTCTTCTGTGAGTTACTGAATCCACCCCATTCCATACACAGCTTGCTCGGGTAAAGACAAATTAGGGAGGTTTTAATCACCTGTGCCCAAAGCAGTTGGCTTGTGCACCAAATATCCCAATCCATTTGGACACCTTCTAGCAAACTGCCAGTTTTCTTTGCCAGATGCATTATTCTACAAGATCCATCAAGTCAAGCCTTGCCTGTCCTTCAAGCCACATTTGACTGCAAACGTTGTGTGCTAAACACCTCCCTCAACAGCACCTCTGAAAGTAATGACATACCCAGTACTTTTTTCTTTCAAGACATCTGTTAAAATATCTTTCTGGATAGTATTCCCCTTCACTGAGGTTAACAGCTCTGTATCTGTGGCAAAAAAGTCACACAAGTCCTCTTGTCTAGAGGTACTAAATCCTCTTTATTCACCTGTTTTATGCACCAGTGGGAAAGTATGGAGACATGAATCTGCCAACTCTACCTCTGGCAGCAATGAAGTGAAATCTTTTCTTTTTGTGAGCAAATGGAGTTAAGGGAAACAGGAAATAGTTTCTACCACTTTTAGAGCACCTCTGATGAAAGCATGCTCAGCAAGAACCTTCCATTGTGCATTTGATCCTTACAGACTTCAATTTAGACTCTGTTGGAGAAACACTCTGTGTAACAGAAGGGGCAGCATAACTTTGTCTCCTCTCAGTCCAGGTTGTAAAACAAAGCCAATTCTTTCTTAACAAGCAGTATCCCAAGCACTGACACTGCATTGTGCAAACCGTACATTTCAAACTAGCAGAGCTCCCCAGTCAGGCTGCTTTTACAATGAAGAAGCAGTATCAATACTCCAATAAAAGGGATAACAAAAGGAAACAGCAGACACGCTTGGACAGAAAGACTTCATGACAAAGTGCTTGATTCACTCAAGGGTGATATCTGCACAGACACAGCAGGAGGAATTCCTGTATAACAGCAGCACTGAGTTTTAGTGGCTAAATTAGAAAGATACTAAGGAGTCTGAGGCCTCTGACAGACAAACCTGGTCTGCTCACCTTGGTATCCGGACCCTGGTGTTTAACCCCTTAGCTAGTGTAAGGTTAAAACGTTATTTCATTTCTAGAATAGTAACAGATGTGCCACTAAACAAGCACGGTTTACTCAGGGAGGCAAAGAGACACTACACTCTTTTAAGAAATGCCAAAGGTAGAACAGTACCTACGTAATGATTTTAGAAAAACAGCTATATAAAAATAAGTTAGAAAACAGAAATCGACATTTTGCCTGCTGTAAGTAAGCTGATAGATCTTTCCAAACACAAAACGTAAAAGTTTCTTTGTTTGGATACCACCATCTTTGGGTCTAAAGCGAGTCTGTCCATAGCTTGACAACAGAGTTTTATGAGATTTGGTACAGGGATTTAGACATGTTTTCCTTTTAATTAGTGATGCCTCTGAATTTCACAGCATGCTTTGAAATTCATACCTACATTCCATTTTACACCCCTTTTTTCCTCTAATAAAGGCATATGAACTGGAATAATCTTACAAAACAGCATTAACACTTCCTTTCTCAAAAGATCCAAAATGTTCTAGACTTCTACTTTGCACTAACAAGGAGCTACCTCTGCATTAAAATATGAGTAACTACTTAGCATCATACAGTAACACTGAAAAGACTTTAAGATAAGAATGAAGAGAAAGGAGCCTACATGAGGAGTTCTGAGTGAATAGAAGTTCATTCCTTCTATTGTGCATTCGTATGCATCACAATTTGGCTAAGACAGAGCTGTTAGAACATCAAACACTGATGTCAGTATTACACATCGTATCATCCAAAGTCATATGGATTTTAAAAAAGAAGCACTGAATTATTTCTACATCCTCTGAGCCAATGGAAGACAGACAGATAGTTAAGCACACACACAGTTCTGTGGGTTCAGAAATGCTGGAGTCTGGAGAAGTGAAAGGATAGACTTCACCCAACCTTCTGGACTCATGAAGGTCCTAAACGAGCAGTTCTTTTAATGTCCCACTTCCAGGTGTGTACAAATGGACTCTTCTTAGCTATTCATGGTCACTTTTACTTCCGGTTTCTACCAGAATAGGGAATAAGAACAGCAACAAAAGCATGTTGTGCCAAGAAACCAAGAAAACATTTGGTTTGCCCTTGGGTTATACAGAGCTAATGGTCCTTGGAGCAATTTTGACTGGTATTTATTTCTTCTACTTAGTGTAGGCACTCAGGGAAACACTTCTTGTGCTATTTCAGTAGCTTTAGCATCATACTGCATAGAAGCTAAAAAATTCTCTGTTCTCATCTTTCTAACACATCACTGGAATTACAGAGACAGGAAAAGAACTCAGGAAAATACAGAGTGTGACTGACTAGCTAGTGGTTTGCATAAAAGGAAATAAGGGAGATGTAATTTTAGGTATTTTATTATACTCCAATATTCACTCAATCTGATTGTAGCCAACCATTTTCAGAGCCAATACTTTCTTTCAGAGAAGCTTCAGAAGCAGCGGCTTGAGGGTAACTTATTGCAGTCTTGATTTATACCAAGGAGCAGGTGGAATAACTTGAGGCCAACTTGAAGCCTTACCATTTAATAAGCAATAAGCAAATGCCACTCATTACTGTATGGTATTCTGGGGAAATACTACTTGCTATTCTGGTTTCCACAAAAGAGCTCATGCTCTCTTAAAGAACGTTCGTGTTCTTGCAGGTGAAAGAAACTCAGATGATATGAAAAACATTGGTTAATCAGGTAAGTGTCCCAAAAGTTTATCTATTCAATGTAAACATACATACAATTAGTCGTGAATACTGTCTGATGGGGCTAGAGATGCATTTGTTCACATGCCAGGCCTTTCACTTCTTCCTAAAATCTTTAAAAACCACACAAGGGTTCAGGTTCTTCATGATTAAAGGGCAGTAGTTGGTACCAGGAGAGCTACCAAAGGAGTCTTATTTTTCAGTTCTTCCATCAGTAATTGAATTACCAGAGTGGTCATTACTTTCATAATTGCAAGTTTCAGGTTATTTTTGTTAGCTCCCCCACCTTTTTCTTCCTGCTTTATAATGTATAGGGTCTGCAAATTCCTCTGTGCTGCCGCTGAAATTTTATATTCCAGGCCACAGAGGGAAGTGGCGCTGACTTGGCAGGCACAAGACGTAAGTTCTGTTCTCAGCTCTGCAATTTATTCCCTATCTGACTTTGCACATCCCTTTTCCCATAATGCATTCGTACATCTAAATTGTACAGACTATCAGCAAGGATGGTCTTTCTCTTCATGTTTGTATCTGTTATCACTCAATAGAGCTCCTGCTTCCTCTTGAGTCTTGAGTAGTATTTTGACTCAAGCAATTAAGAGGAGCAAAAAGCCTGATTATTCTGCATTAAAAAAACTCTATAATGGAACTAACACTGTGCAGATGGGAGAACAGAAATGTCATACAACTCTTTTGCTCCATTACACAGCAAAGAGTCAACTGGGAGAAGCTCTCTAACAAGCTGGATGTTAGCAATTTTTTGTCCAGACCACTCAGCAAATACTGATAAATAACAAATGAGTATGCATTTGCGAGTGATTTATTAACCAAAACTAGGAGCTAATGTTGTAGCACAAACTATACTAAAAACAAATGGGTGAGCTGTCACCAGCAGAGGCATCCTGTGGTAATGGCAGCTTGGACTGCACACTGCAGGGCACAGATTTTGCTCTGTCTTCATACAACAGTTATCACAGTGGGATCCTGGTCCATTACGGGATGTCATGAATGCTAAATTAACACAAATACATATTTAGGAAGGAGCAAATGACAGATGTTTTGTGGACAGTCAGACTGCCGTATTGGGATTACACAGTTCTTCTATAGCCCAGGCAGTTCTAAGGAAATACTATAAAGATGCTCAGGATATTTTCAGGAGCTGTCTCATGCAATATTTAAGCAACTGAAGTGATTGGAAGCACTGCTGGTATTAGAAAGCATACTTTGCTGGATTCATTTGTGAGCTGTTGCATATAGAAATCTCAACATGCAAGAGATCCAAAATCACAGGTAGTGTCTGACAGAGGTCTTTCTATCTTAAAAATTCAGCCATCAGCATCTGCTGAAACGGTCTCTGTTTTAGATGAGAAAAGCTGTTGATTAAACTACAGCTTTAGCTCCGTTTACCACTTAAATACACAAACAACTAAATACATTACAGAGCTGAATAGCATTTCAAATTATATGAGTTTCTGCTTCCAAAAGCACTTAAAAACATTATCCACAGACATATATATATGTTTGCAGTCTTTAATTGACATTGTTTTCCCAACTCCTTCAAGTCACCTGTAATATCAAGTCAATTAAGTATTATTTTCCCAACCTATTTACTGAGCTACCTAGCAATCAATCCACCTACACACAGAGAGAACAAATGCTCATGGGGGATGGTAGAGCTTAAAAAACTGCTGAAAAACTGTCAGCTTTCTCCAGTGGCAGCCAGGTTCACAGCTTTGCAGGATTACACAGCCTGACATCTTGCAGAAAATAAGTCCATGGGATAAAAGCTCCATATTCTGACAGCGCCATTCCTTCTCTGCAAATCAATACACTCCTGCATGGAATACCATTGCTATTTCAAGTTATACACATTCTAAATATGTTTTGGATTACACTGGTTTAAATAAATAGATGAGAACACATTTCTTTTCAATCTCTGCTCATGAGGTCATCCTTAGAACAGAAACTAGTGGTGGGGAAGGAGCGTAAATTGGGACACTCAGGTAAATCAGGTTTGGTTCCTGCCATTGTCACACACTTCCCAACTAACCTTAGGCATGTCATGCATAGCCTGACTTCCAAAGGGTGCTGTGCACATGGTGGAGATGCAGTAAATCCCAGGTGCTTGACGTCAGCTGGTCACCCCATCTCAGCTCATCCACCAGCTCACAGCATACTCAACTAAATAAACAGTCATCTCTGCATTATATCACAGTTTTGTGTGTGGCAGTGGTGAAGGGAACAGAGATGAGCTGTAATAAACTGCTTTTCTGTAAAGCTAGTGGAAGCCAGGGTCAGTTAAGCTGACCATTTGCAAAATCTCACTGGTCTCACTCATGAGGAAGCCTGTGGGGTTGTTCAGCAGGAGAGCTTGTCCTATCCTCTGCCACATCAGGCTTTGACATTGCTCTGAAAGGAGCTCCCATTGGAGCTTGACATATAAGACTCATCCTGTGAGAGGGCGCATGATCCCATTGACAAATACATTTTTGTCTATGTGTTCTATTCCCCAACTTTGTAAATCAAAGTGCTAAACACTTTTTTTCCTCCCATTGTTTGTCCTGCATCTCAAACTTCATCCCTGAGCATCAGCAACGTCCCTAGCACAAGGGGGCTCCAATTTACACAGGAAAATCTAGGTCTTTCAACATGAACCAAACACTAATAAATCCTAGCAGTACGCTGTACAAAGCCAGCATGAGGCTGAAATCAGTGGTGGCTATCAAGCTCTTTCAGAGTGAAAAGTATTATTATTTGTATTGCTTCATTTAGTACAATGGCAAGTCATACCCCTGTACAAATATGTACGTTTTCGGGCACCAAGTCAGGCACTAAAACAATAGCAACTGTGCCTTGTCAGGTGAGACAAGATCAATCAGGCCAGGATTTGGAGTTCAAATTGCAATTGGAAATATAGCTTCCTGGGAGCTAAAGCAAACTAAATTAAAGCACAGGTATTCACACCGCCAGAGCATCTCAAAATGAAATTTAAAGAGCTGCTTCACAGAGATCGGAGGGTAATGCAAACAAATGCCCACGAATATTTGTTCATATTTTACAAGACTTTGCTTTGGACATTTTCAGCCACCTTTGGTACTTTGGTGTGTGTTCAAGTGATCCACATTTCATGGATCAAAAGCCACAGCATTTCAGCTGCAAATGGGTTGTCTAACATTTCCAGTTGGGGAATAATGCCAGATGATTCCCCCTGCTCAGCTGTATCTGTTATGACAATCCAACTTCTGAATTCAATACCAAATGAAAACTGGAAACTTCTTTTCTCCTCAGACCACACCAGTTTTAGCAAAGGTGTGAGCATATGTTTTTCAGAGTGGTGGTACCTTTTTCTTTGCTTTCTACACTTGGTCAGGGCTGAAGGAAGGTCTAAAATTCAGGTATCCCATCAGGACGGCTCTTTGCCTCTTTACCCCTAATATCTGATCCTCCTTTTATGCTCTCTATGCTAGTCTTCACTCACTAATCAGTTGGTGTGCCTACGCATCCTGTACAATGAGGCACACTGGCAGCTGCCACAGCATCACTGAACCTATTGTTTGACGCGGTGCATGCGTACTCTTTTCACAGCACTTCTAGCCTGCCTTTTCATCGCATTCAATGCGAATATACCACAAGGAATTTCAGTTTAAATCAGCCACACTGACGACAGTTCTGGAACAGACATTTTATCCCTTATTGTTCTTTTTCATAAGAAAAACACATTGCCTTCCATAAATCTTTTCTGTGAGTCCACAGGGTCATCTATTTGCCAAAAGAGCAATTATTGATTATTCCCAGTCTACAGCTTCTGTCGCTGATCCTGAAAGTGCGCGTCCATTTCTAATCAGAGCTAAGGTTACGACATGGCTTTTGTCGTCTGCTTTCCTGGAAAACAGCAATAGCTCAACAATATCCACAACCAATGAAGTGTTGTAAAGCACAAGAAAGAATGGGTTCTTAGTGAAGGATGTTCTTTTATTAGAATCCCATATTTTAGCGAGGTTGATGCCCTGCATATCAGTCAAATCGCTCTAAGTGCAGTCCAACCTCTGAGTCTGTCAGAGCAGGAATCTCTGCCAACTCCTTCTAGCACACTAAGGCTTAAAGGAAAAATTAAGCAGTGTTTCAAAATACCAGTTAGGCATAAGAGTCAGCCAGGCACTTAGAGTAATGATCAATCACTTCAAATTTCAGATATGGGTGTTCTGATCCTTCTTGCTCACCAAATAATCACATTTTCTCACCAAGGGACAGTAAAGGACATGGATCTGCTCACTGATGCTCAGAGGTTTTACATGAAAACCTCAGCCATTGCTGGGACTGACTGGCCCCAGGAAATGCCAGTGTCACTCCTTCTTAGATCATTAGTTCGAATCAATGGTGATGGTTTGAAGGGGCCACTGTGAAATGAGTTGCTAACAATCATCATGTGTACAGACAGCATTTTGGAGCGGGTTGGGATGCCCCATGTCAGCCTTTACTTTATGTTCATGTGTTTAATCCTCATATCAGATAATTCACACCCATTTAAGAGAACCAGCCTGGGAAAATAAATCCTCAGATAACCCACACAGTCAATCCACCAAATCAGATGTGGAGGGACGACCGGGGATAGGGAAACTATTAGAGGAGAAGGAGCAGATTGTGGGAGTCAGAAGCAGTAGAGCTTGTAGGGGAAAAGGGATGCTAAGGTAAAAGTCTCCTCATCTTATCCATAAGCGTGGGCAGAGACCACGCTGCTCCCAGAGCATTTTGGCTTGTTTTTTTTTCCACAGAGAATGAGCAGCCTGTTCATGAGAGAATGTAATCCTATATGGAATAAATGAGATTTGAAAACTGCACATTTTCCACCCACACTACGATGGGCATTATTGCTGGCAGCCAGCAGTGGGAATTGCTGGATAGACAAGCAGCCTTAATTAGGAGGAAGGCATATTCTTCTCAGGAGAAAGGCAGGTTTGCAAATGCTTGCATCGAGCACAGTCCATGGATTTTAGATGTAGCACCATTTGCAAAGCAAGATCTGATTGAAAATGAATACACTGTAGACCATCATTTTCAAAATCCTGCACAGGATATTCCTCCAGACAAGCAAAGGAGGTCAGGATTTCGGATGCTGTTGCTTCTTACTCTATGAATTGTAGGTGATGCATTCATCCAAAACACCAAGTGTCAGAAACAAGGGTCACAAGTGTCTGTAAAACCTCTGAAACACCAAGGCCCCAGAGGTGTCATTTGATCAGCTCAAGTGGAGCTGGAAAACTGTTCCGGACTCTGTTGCTGGGTTTCTGCGTGGCATTGGTATGTGCGCCCAAACTTGGTTTGCACTGATGCTGGGAGTGAGCAAGTTGCACTGTCTGTGTAAGGTGTGAGCAATTTCACCCCCTTAAATCACAATGGGGCTATTAACGGAATTTCCTTTAGGATTAGAAGGGGGTAGGAAGGCCTGACTGATCCAGAGTTACCCAAAGCAAATATAGCCCTTCACTCTTGGCACATCTCCGCTGACCCTCAGAAGCAGTAGTCCCTCACAGAGTCCACCACTACCTTGGCTGCCAGAGCTGACATAAGAGATGGAAGAAGTTGCTGCTAAAAAGCATTTTGCAAAAGGATTTCTCATTAAGCTCAACATTTGTAGAGCAGCTTTGATGCCCTTCCTGCATTTGTGTTGTTTTTAGAAAACTCTTTGAAAACAGAAAGCTGATTATTGGTGGTGGTGAAAAGCTGAAATGTTGTGCTGTTTATTCTGCTTCAGAAGTGTTTTGGCTGCAGACATCTGAACCTGGCTCCATTTCACTTCTGTATGGCTTCCAGCCTCCCCTGGAGACATACGCACAGACACATAGCCCTGTCCTCTGCTCTCCCACTAGCAGTCTGCCACCAAGCCAGGAGGTGTTGCTTCCTCTAAAGTAGTTGTCAATGTCAGCATATGAATCCACTGACAGATGAAGACTGAAAGCCATGAAAAAAGCCCCAGTCCTGCCCTAGGGATCAAATCCATCAGCTTCCCACCATGTCTCACTCCTCTTGCTTGCCTAGAAACTGACTCCCTAGGTTCCCCTGGAAGACAAATCTCCCTAGGGCCAAAGCACAAAGCTGCCAAGTAGCTGGCTGAGCCAGGGTTTTGTTGTTTCACACTGTAATTACACATTAAGATTTGGAATGTTTTTCTGGTGTGTTATTTTAGAGGCAGATGAGTCTCTCTGTCCTGTCCCATCCAGATGGTGCTCCAACTGGATGCGAATCTTCAGACAACACTTTGCAAACTCAAACTAAAAACCCAACAACAACAACGAAAAATGTAACTGAGTGAATTCTGTGCCTGTGAAAGAAACACAGCTATGAGAGGGTGAGAGAAAAAGAGCCAAATCCAGTGGGATGCCCTGCTTTGGGGGTAGGTGCTTATCTCAGAGATTATTCCCGAAAGGTGATGCCTCCATTTTTGGAGCAAAGCAGTTACATCTGATTTTGGGAAGAACCTCACCTTATCATTTGGGTGTCAGCTGTTCAGAGGGTGTGGGTTGGAGTAGCCCTTTGCAGCAGGACTCTGTGATTTCAGTGATAGTAAGGCTCCAGGACTAAATAGAGCGTAGTGTTTAGTCTGGGCTTTTAGATAAGAATGCCATAAAAAAAGGAGGTGTCAGTAAGTGCTTTAAAAGGTGGGCTCTAGAAGATGGTATTAAAAGTAGGTCATTTTGGAACATAATTTTTGAAGGATATGTGAGAAGTCCCTATGGATTTTGGTTTGGGTACCCAAGTCCTTTACCAGATCTTGACTTTAGATCCTGTGTTTTACAGAGCAGATGCAGATCACCTTCACTGCCTTTCCACCAGAAACTGCAA
The DNA here is from genome assembly GCA_032466535.1 of Forpus xanthops. Classification (NCBI taxonomy): domain Eukaryota; kingdom Metazoa; phylum Chordata; class Aves; order Psittaciformes; family Psittacidae; genus Forpus; species Forpus xanthops. The sequence continues at coordinate 130,144 of JASSUY010054717.1, read as the reverse complement.
CAACCTCTGTACCACTACTTTCATAGTTCTCTTATAGACTCACCTCTGAAGAACAGCAAGCAACAGCAGGGACCTCCATGAAGTGGAGACCATATCAGATGAAAGCATTTAGGCACCCTCATGAAGTCACCAACTATAACTGAACTGTATGTCAGGGCCCACATATGTCTTTGCTTCCAAAATACAAAGCCAGCATAGCCTGTGTTCAAAGTTAAATGTGATGAAGTTGTGCTAGAAGTCAATATATGTTGCTATTATTTGGGTTTGCTTTTCTTTTTTTTTTTTTTCTTTGAAATTCAGGAACAAGAAAACTCATTTTAAACTCATTGCCAAGAAGATCTGTCTGTTAGAAATGAATTGAGACCATAAAACTTTATAGATGGGAACAGTAGTTGGAAGCAAACACTGAGTTTTGATCCCACAAGGTAAAGGACAAAGGATTTCTACTCCTTCCTGAGCACCCATCTGACTATTTACATCAATTCATTTTGATGAGTCCAGAGCCTGGGGAGCCAGCATGACGCCTGATGCAAGAATAGCAAGCTAGTACATGACAATCCAGAAGAAACTAAATTTGAGCTCCTTTCAGATCGCCTACCGTGTGATTATATAGGAAGCCCCTCCATCTAAATGGCTTCACATTAATTTTCGTCATCTGTTTCACACTTCCCTCCCTTTATCTCCCCACTTCTCCAACAATACAAATGATGTTGGCTTGGACATATTTTCTCTCCAGCAGTTCAATAATTTGGAGACAGCGAAGCATCAGAGCTCTCTGTTGGAAAGCACATTCAAACATTTACTATTCACTCCTACGCTGATTACTTACTTGGAGGGCTTAAAAAATAATAATAGCAACATTAAAAAACAACAAAAATCCCACAAACCCAACCAAAACCAAAAATGGGAATATGGAAGTGCACAACATTAAAATAAACTCTGGCTCCCTTGCCAAACTCATTAATAATTTTGGCTTTCCAAATAAAAAAGAAGATTTGGATTGCTCTGTTCTTCAAGTATCAAAACATCCAATTAACACAGCTAATTAGTGTCACAAACAGCAGTCAAAAGAATGGTAATTTAGATTCAGGATTTCAAAGGTTTCTTAATCCCAGGCCAATGCAACTAATCTCTCAGAGGCTGAAAGTGTTTTGTTATTGCCATGCAATTGTATAGCGTCCCATCAATTAGTGGCATTGCAGGCAACAGTCGCTTGCATGATTCATTTGTCTAATCAGAACACAAAAAGAAGAGAGGGAGGGGGACAAAAGGGAACAGAGAAGTCTAGCTCCTTAAAACATGTAGGATCAATTTTTCCAAATAATTTAGACCATAGCTGGAAATGATTGAGAATAACACTATGTCCTTCCCAAAACCCAGCCAGCAGGCTGAAAGGGTTTTGATAGTTTTTGAGAGATTAATAGGACAGTAAAGCCAGCCACACAAGTGATACCAGCTTCTGTGCAATTAGATGTGCTGGCTGATATGAATGTTTCCTCAGAAAGGGAGGGAGGAAATATGTTTAAATGAAAACATCCCTTTCTGACCAACTTTTCCTTGTGGCAAAAAGCGCACAAAAATGGCAAAATTCTCAGCAGACAGACACTGTTACATCCCCATCACAGTCCATTGCACATTATTCCAAAGCTCCTGGCAATCCCAAAGTTTCTCACATATCTTACAATGTCACTCACATTTCCAAAAGCCCAGTTTTCCAGTGAGATGGGAATGGAGGAGCACTCAACACCTCTGCAGGGATCACTGTTCTTGTCTTGGCTACGGAACTCAAGTTACCAAATTAAGACTTGAAGGTGTACCTGCAACACCCAAATGATTGTTCAGATCTTGCATCAGCTCCGTTTTAAAGGTGAAGTCCTTTGGAAAATGAGAAAGGTAAAAGTCCAGATATAAGCCTTCTCTTAATTTGCCATGTTTCTCTGTACATTCTAGCCCAGCTCAATCCTGGTTTCTAAACAAAACTTAGATTTTTACCTTCTTCCATACTCCACTGCCTGGACCTTCCCCAAAATGTCGAATCTTTTAGCCTTCTGTTTAATTTATCTTTATTTCACATTAAAAAGCTTAAATTTCATATTATACCTTCCCAAGCACCAGCAGACTGCCTTGCACCTGATCATGGAACTACAGAACAGTTTGAGTTGGAAAAGACATTAATGCTCATCCAGTTCCAAACCCCCTGCCATGGGCAGGGACACCTTCCTCTAGAGCAGGTTGCTCCAAGCCTTGTCCAATCTGGCCTTGAACACTGCCAGGGATGGAGCAAGTCACAGCTTCTCTGGGCAACCTGTGCCAGCACCTCAGCAATCTCCCAGTGATACATTTCTTTCCAATGTCTAATCTAAATCTAACGTCAGAGTAATTCTTGCTCTGGCCTACAATTACCTATAGTAACACAATATATACACTATGTACATACACTATAATTACCTGTAATTACACAAGCGACCTTGCAAGTCACTTGTGCCTCAGTTTCCCTGGCTTCAAAACAGTGTTAAGTAGTTCCGAACTGCTCTCTAAAGAGATGCACAGAGTACAGATGCCCCCAAGTGGTATCAGAACTCTAGAATCAGACCATTATGTCCTATGAGCATGATAAGTTGAGGGAATTATGACAAAGACATTTCAGAATAAAAGTGGAAAATCAAAGAGTTAATTTAAGCAGCCTCTATGGAGAATGGGACCTGGAAGAACTGGAGTGAACCAACCATGTAACAACAATATTTTTTGTTTCTGCATATGCACACACTGACCCATACCTCCTCATAAACAGGGGCTTTCTTCACCATTTTACACTTGGTGCTTAGCTACTCTCCCAAACCATTGTCATTTCTACTGCAGAAGTAGCTGAGGGTTTCACAGTTCTGAATGATTTTAGTTCAGTCACAAAATAGAGTCTATGCTTAGAAAAGGCTGGGAGTGAAACACTCACTACAAAGTAGTTGGTCCTATCCATAGTATCCTTTCTTCATGTCTGAAAAAGAGTGAGAAATCCTAAAAGCAAGTGGGCTTGAATCAAAACAAGATCAAGCAGTTGGAAAACAGATTCTTCATGACAGGAGGGAACCTTTGCCCTTCCCATTCCCAATTTCCAGCTCCTGCACTGGACCTGCCATATAACTGTACTTAATTAGACTGCATTGAACAAGACAATCCATGATCAGAACAGGCTCTGCCATGAGTTAAGTGCATGGCCAAATGTAACTGAAGGCAAGAACACAGAACATAGAAAAGCATGCACTCTGTACACGAGCCCAGTAAATGATCCCAGTATTAGTTCTGGTCCAGCAAAGTAGGCATAAAAAGGTATTCAGAGGTGAAAAAGTTAATATACAAATACAGTGTTCACTCTTGAAACCATTACCATGTTTTAAGGCATAAAGCACTAATGAAGACGTATAGACTCAATCTCATGGACTTACAGACTGAATCTTTGCCTCACTTATATTAAGCTCTGGTTGCTCTTGCTCACTCAATCATCCTTAACACACTCATTGGCATCAACCACTTCTTTTGTTCTATACACACAGAGATCCTCATATGCTGCAGATTTTGACACAAAGTCTAAAGAATGGATAATTATTAAAGGGTGCTTTGTAGTGACTGGATTCAATACTGGTTGGGTTAAGCTGTTGCCATTTGCTCAAGAAAAATTAGGAGAAAGACCTTTAGGAAGCCCAGACAAAGCAAAAGAATTCTCTGAACAGCATGCCTGATTAATGCATATTATTAGAAATGGTCCAAATGGGAGCCGTTTCTATGAATTCCTTTATTATTTATGGAGTAAGGAATTCTCAAATCAAAATCTGCCTGCATTATTTTCACAACAGAATGGCTGTTAAAAAAAGAGGAAGAAAGAATCTATATTAATTTCTTGTTCAGATACTTGCCGGATTCAGACCTCAAATGCAGGTACTCTTGGTAAAGAGGTTGCTATCATTGAGACATTTATACTATTTCTTTAAAAGCACATAATCCCAGAGCCACCAAATCACTCAATAACACTAGGAACACTGATCCTTAACACAACACCCCCTCACGTTCCCTACCCTAAATCTCAGTACCATTCAGCTAAGCCGACACTAAGGTAGGATACTCTACAGCACATACACATACAGATGACAAAACCAAAACATTTAAAAAAATGGTAAAAAGCCTCAATTTCTGAGCATTAAGTGTTCAGATTACGTGGTGCTTCAACTGTTGTTCTGCTATTGCACTAAGAACAATTGCCATCAAATGATTCAAGTCACCTCCTGGTTCTGCCTCAAAAGACAAAGTGGTGCTTTGATCAATATGGTTCAACATTCTTCACCTCTTGCTCCAGGTTGATAACAGAGCTCATGGACAAAAGAGAATGAAAAGGTAGGAGCAGTTACCTCAAAATAACTCTGCAAAAGTTAGCAGGTAGCTGGTGAAGCCAGATTTTAGCTGAAATCCTCTTTCGCAGCCCTACCGAAGACTGAGCGGTAAGGTGCACTCCTGCTGTTTGGCTAACTAGACAAAGCCCATGCTCATAAACAAACACATGTACTCAAGATACTTGGTATGTTTCTGATGTATAAAATGGAAAGAATATTGGCCTTCCTCTCTAAAGCAGCCTAAAATTGAGGAACATATAGGAATTCAAAAGTACTTTTTATGTCAGAGCACATTACCTTGTCTTTTCTTGATGTGTTTGGAAATGTGTAATAGATTCATAGCAAGAAAAAATATCTTGAGGTCTGGACTTCCTAGTGTTAGTGAGTCTAAGGCAGGTGCTGAAATATAATCTTAGCATCATTTCTATGTATATTATTTCACAGTTAATAGATAGGTACATAGGTCTACATTACAATTAATAAGCCTAGCCAGGGAAAAGTAGGTCCCACAGCACACCTTTCAGAAGCAAGCCGTTATTAATCAGCATTTTAACGAAGCATAATTACAACAGCTTATGGCTCCCACCAGGTAAAGTAATAATTATAGGTGCAACCAAATAAACAGGGAAAATAATTACCCATTTCTCAGAGCTAATATTAATTTAATCATACTCAGAGTGATGGCTAGACAGACAGCTCAGTGCTTTTGCACTGCCAGCTAGGAAAACTGTTCAAAACAGAGATCATAGTTGCCCTTGCCAAAAAGAGGGGAAGGTACACAATCTTTTTAATCTCCAGGACAGGTTCCAGATTTCAAACAGGCAATGTGGTTATTCACTGGGCAATGAAATTCTTCACATATGCACTGTGTATAAGGAGCACATCTTCTGGGAAGAAGAGGTGAAACACCTTGGATGGATACACGTAGCAATGCTGAATGGACAGCATGAAAATAAACAGTTCTGAGCTGGGTGAGGCCACCCAGATTAGAGAAAGGACCCCCAAAATATCTGGGTTGTCTGCAACAGCAGGGGACTGGATTCAAGGATGGCTGCTTACAGTGCTGGACAGTAAAGCAGACTTTGCACTGACAAACACATCCAGACAGATGGTCCAAAGGCAACCATGCAAAGGGTGGGCAGGACACCATAATTCCAATGACTCTCATATCTGCTTGACGGGAATTAGCCACTGGCAGAGGAAGACCCGAGTTAGTCCTGCCACCATGACTGGTTTAGAGTAAACAGTGCTGATCAGATGGATCAGCAGAAACCGTTTAATAATTACTTGCCAGGGCAATTTCTGCTCTGCTGTACTTGCTATCCATGGAGAGCAGCAGACACAGACACATCAAGTGCTGCTATAATATCTGGAACACTCTAGGCTTCCTCGAGATTATGCTGGCTGGTAAGCACACCCCCTCCTGGACTCAGTGAGCCTTTCTGATTGCATTTGGGATCCCCCACTGCACTGACACTCTGCCTTTAGCAAGCAAGTCCCTAGTATATGAAATAAAAATAAACCAAAGTTTTTGAATTTGTTTTCATGATGTTCCCATCTCACTATGGGAACACAAACAAAATAAAGAGGTTGATGATAATTTATTGCACACAGAGGAAGAAAACCCTACAGCCCAGTGGTGATTTTTATTCCAGATAAAATGCTGTTAAATATTAATACTTTAATGAGTCTAACACATGCTGGGTTTACCTGGCGATCCAAAGGAAGGAGGTGGGGGTCAGGAAGTGCTGCTAAGCACAGGCTGCTCCTCCAAACAGCTGTAGGATATGGCACATATTTGTAGCTACGCTTCAACCTGAAAGACCAACTATGCCTTTGAACAGCATTGATTCCTCAGCCTGATATAAGTCAGTCAGCACAGGCATGTCTGACTCCAACAAAACAACTGGGAGGGGGGAACTGACTGTTTTAGGAGTTCACTAAGGTGGTTCAATGAGCAAGTTCAAATCAACAAACCTCTATAAGTGTTGTAGTGTTGGGTTGTCTGGGTGTGGAGGCCAGGCTGTGCTAAAAGCATGCACTTCAAGTTCAGGAGTGAAGCATCCTTTGGCTTAATCAGAACAATTCCTTCATTCTTATTCTTTCCCCATCTCTTTTCCTCAAGAATTCCCAAGCCTGAAAACATTCAATTGTATTGCATATTTAGCAAAGTGACTTTGAGCTTTGCATATCTGTACTGATGTGAGAAGACGAATGAAGAAAAGTAAGGCACTGGCCAAGGACAAAACTAAAAAGAAAAACCAACCAAAAATAGAAAAAGAAAAAAAAAAGAAAACTATAAAAAGAAGTGGGGGGATAATTTCTGCAATTAATAAAAACACAGTGATGTAAATATTCCTTAAGAAACCATGTTCTCCTGAGGAGCTCCAGAACTAATCGGTTGGGAGAAGGTTTGATATGTTTCAGCTATACTAAACCAAATCCCAAAGCCTTTTTAGCTTCATCATCACTGAATGGAGGCTTATGCCACTGTAATTTGGGTTTCAATTGAAGACATGAATGTCAATAGAGGCAAGAGGTTTGGATACAAGTAGGGTGGAAAATTTACCCTGAGGGAAAGATTTTACCCCTTACAAAAGCTGTAAAGCAAGGATTATACAAAGAATGAAGCTACATTGCCAAAAGCAGGATATTTAAACCCCACAGGCAACTTCTATGTAATTTTATTATTCTTTTAATTTAATTTCTTAAAATCTTTTTCTCTCACCACTCCAAACAGTACCCATGAAATAACGCACTAGAAGAAGACTTGGTGGGGCCAAATCTTCATCAGCTGAAGCACTCTGAGCCCAATTTGAACTGACAATGTGCTTGCACGAGGCTCTAAATCAAGTATTTGCCCTATGTACAGCAACTTTTCTTTGCAACAGAGGGAATCCAGGGTCTGAGGGCCTCAAATTGTTCTTCTGCCACAGAGCCAAAGGCCTTAACTGAAAAGAAGATGGGGAGGAACAGCTAACCTCCTGTCCTGCTGCTTTCCCTTTGCATGCACAGAATAAGTAAGGAAAAGGCTGTCAGCACCTACACAATACTTGAAAGCAATAGATGACTTGTATATCTGGGTTGCCCACATAGGTGACTTTGACCTAAAATGCTGAGGTAGATTCCTTCAGGTCAGATGTGCAAACAGAGCTAAGGTGCAATCAGGACTCCTAGGACATTGCTGGAATTAAAAGGGGTTCAAACCTTTGGTGTTTTACAGAGTCTTGGGAAAAATGTTTCTGCACTTCAAGTGCTTCTGAAAACCTTCCTCCATCTTTTGCCTCAGTTCACCTATTTTAAGTACAGTAATAAACATCATCCCCATTTCAGAAGTGTGCTGTGACATTTCCTGAATTATATTAAGCAACTCTCATGAGAGGGCCAATGGGCAGAAAATTCTTTACGTAACTATTGGTGAGGAGGAGAACTCATCCCATGCTAACCATGGGTACATTTCACAAGAAAAGTCTAAAAGTAAGTATATGAAGTGCCTTAAGCATATGGTTCCTATTCAGCTGCTGTCTAAAAATGTGAAGCCTCTATTGAATTTTCCCAAAATCTTTCTCTTGGAAGCGTATGTGATACTCTAAGTAGCTGTAAGAGTCTTTCCAGGTAATTCAAATTCAGAGCTCCTGCTGCTGGCTGGCTGAATCATTATCACAAAGGTTTCCTGTGCCACTTTATTTTGAAGGATGTTACCTTAACTTCGAATTCCAAGAAAAATAATACAGGGACGGTTTTGCTTGGCCTGGATGTGAATTTAATGCCTGGCTGATCAAAGCAGGCTCTCTCTATCCTGTGTAATATCTGACTTCACAGAGCTACATTAGCAAACTTGTCCTTCCACAGAGAAGGAAAATGGACTGGCACAGCATGAGTACATGAGGGGTCAGCAAAGATGCAAAAACATCCATCACAGGCAAATACTGCTCAAAGATAGGACAGAGAAGAACTGGATAATCAACTCCTCTGCATAGAGAAACCTGACATCCAAGACAGCTTTACCCAGCTGGTTTTATATGGCTCTGGATAAGAACTGCACCATACAGTGAATCAGCAAAGTATCTCCCTGCACTCACATGCAAGAACTTAGAGGGGTTACTTCTTTAAGAAAATTCATTTATGTTTTGCTCGAGTAGTAAATGGAAAATATGAAAGAGGTTCCTAAATCAGTGTTCCTTCCCCTCTCTCTACCTTATTGCCAGAACTACTGTGGCCTTGCAATAGGACTGTATGGGTACCATTTTTCCCCTTGTGACCTGATGCAGAACACACGGTCAAAGAGAGAGCTGCCACCCTCATCTACCACCCCTTTCTCCCAGGCTACACAGCTTACAAATTGAAGGCTTTTTCAGGTCTACAGTATTTTCTGTGAAAGCCTAGGCTCTGGGAGCTATAGGATTATTTGAGCTTTCCCCAGCATTCATTTAAAAATGCAATTGTAGGCTTCACAGTTGGCGAGAAAAGCTTAATAATGCAACTGTATGCAGAGCTAAAAATAGACACAAAAAAAGACTCAAAAGACTCCCAAATACACCTGGAAATGCTGGATTCCAGGTTCACCGGTGCATTCCCTTTACTTTGAAGTTTTCCTGCATGCACAGGGAAACAGAAGAGAGAATGAAAAAAAGAAATAAATTAAGAGGAAAACATAACTGTAAAAGTTGCAAAACATTGAGACAGGAATTAGGAGAAGTTGCAGTGCTAGAAATTAACTTATTTACAAAACCTGCCTGGGTTGCCAGGGTCCTTTTAACTGAACACAGCACAAAAACGCACCCACATTGCATGCAATGAAAATAGCAATGAACGTCATCACCGTGCAATGGCTTTAAAATTGATTTGTGGGGGGCTGGAAGATGTTGCTTCACCTTCCTTAGTGGGGAAGCCAGACAGAGCTTTAAGCTTTATTGACTCTAGTATTATAATCACAGTTGCTGGTCTTTCAACCTGTTCCAGAACTGGAGAGAGGTTTTCTTCTCTGTATGACTAGATACTGTAGCATGGTCGATTCTGTGCTGAATTGAAATTCATCAGAGTCTGCTTTGTCTCAACAGAGTAATAAAAGCCTAAGACGTTATTATGCATGAAATGGTTATGGAGCTAGTGAAAGCGTTGTTTTTCCCCCTGTTGCAAAAAGGGGAGGAGAGGGGAAATATCTGACCTGAACAATAAAAAGTGACTGAAAGATAAGTCTTTTATATAAAATTGGCTCTACCTGAAAAAATGTGTGAGGGAAGCAAAAGTATCAAATGGATCTCACAGGGGCCCAAGGGATGAAATGAGAACCTCATGACACCTTGGAGCTGCTCAGTGCAGAATCTGTCTGTCTCTGCTCATAGATAACCCAATGTTTAAATACAGCCACAGTCTTCATGTTTACCTCCTTTCTTGATCTTTTTCTAACGTGAAACATTAGTGGGTCCTCCAGGGCTAGCTCAAATCCTGCAGAGAATTGTGTACTCACTTAGCTCCATGTCCCAAATGAGCATTTGTAACAGTTCCTCATGAGATCAAAAGGCCTCAGCCAGATTCATCTTCCCTAATATAAACTAAATTGTAAAACTCTATGCAGTGAAGGAATGACTGTGGGTGGGAGAGAACCACTATTGCAGATCAAGACACCTTGATCTTTGGAGGTTCATCTTTCCCATCACTAAATACCTGTGTTTTACACAGCATTTTGTGCTGTTTGAGGCAGACTAGGGGCGATGAAGTAGTGGTAAAGTCTCGTTGCATGTGCAGTGGAAAGGGGTCACCTAAAATATGTACTTGAGGATGAAGGGAACACCCTGTGAAGCCTTTCTCTCTGAGTGCCTATTAAAATTAATTAGCAATTAAGCAACTGAATGAATATACAATTGCACAAAAGACATACACATATACATAGGTAAGTACCATGCACTACTGTGTATCGTTCATGTCTGTGCAGTAGCATGTACACAGAAAATAAAGACACAGGAGTAACTGACCTCACTGAACTGGGTGGAAGCTACCTTGCCTGGATGGCACCCAGACTCTGTGTCTATGGCCCAGAGGCACCCACCTCACAGACAGCTCCAGAAGAGGGCTGCCTACACCTACATATCGACATCCCCCAGGCCAGACTCAGTTCCTTTGGTCCACACCTGAGCTGAGTGGGTGATGCTAGCTTTAAAGCCATGTTAAACATCCTTGAGCCACTAAACACTTCCATGATTTCGAAGGAGGTAATAACAGAGTTCCAAACACATGCTATGCTCTAAGCATAACAAGAATGTCCCTGTGCTTTTCTAAATAGCTAAGCACAAACCACACATTGTTTACCCCCCTGATAAAGAGGATCATGAAAGTGCCTGGTCTCCAACCCCCTTGAATCCTCTCCGAGGGGGGCTTTCAAAGCAATAGCTATTAAACTGTTACTGCCATTTATCTAATGCAATTCCATGCTCCACATCCATCTTTGGAGAGCTGACTTTCATTAACACTTCAAAAATAATTTAAGGTTTTCGCGGTGAAGGTTAGAAACTTTTCACAGCTCAGAGCTAATAGCTCTGCTGTTTACATGCTATAATGTCTTGATAACCTTTTCAAACACACTGTGGCCAGCAGCTGGGACCTGTCCCTGCTATTTTTGTTCCCAGAATGTAACAGCAGAAATATGATGACTTTGTGCCCCTAAAATGGTCACATTTCTTCTCTTTAGGCTTTGCTTCCGCTACGGCACTAACAGAAAGGGCCTCACCTTTTCAAGAGGCTCCTAACGTATTGAAATAAAGCCCTGGCTGTCCTTTCCCTGGAGAAATGAAACAAGCTAATTGTCTCACTGGAAACCCAGTTTCAGGGGGCACAGGAGGAGGGAAAGCATTCTGCCTTTCCTACCTAGGGGTAGCTTGGAGAAGGCAATAAACCTCTGTGAACTATTTTGCCTGGAAGAATAGGTATAGGATTCTTGTTTTCAGGCGTTGGATGGACAAAGTCAGAATCCCACTGTGTGTATTCTAACACTACAGCAAAACAAGACCTACAGCTCTCTTACTTTGCTTTACTTAAGCTGTGTACAGGTTACAAATCCTTACTGGAGATATGGCAGGCTGGCCAACGATAGCAGAATGCTGTGGCATCCACAGGCTAGGAAATGGTATCTCTGACAAAAAGCAGGAATCTCACTTGCTTCAGACTCTGCTCACTCAACAGCTGGAACAAGGAGGCAGGGATGCTGCAGTATCTACATGTTGAAAGCAGATCCAATTTCAGCGTACTGTCCTTAAAATCACTTGGCTGGACAGTGCCCTCAGATACAATTTACATGGAAAGATTCAATACCATGGAGAGCTCCAAGATGGGTTTTCTCTCCCCTAAACCCAGCAGCAAATAAATGCAGCTGCTCCAAACTGATAGTGAGTAAAGGCCCTGAAGCTGAGAGCATAGGACCAGTCCATTCTTATTAATTCAAAGCATTAAAAGTCCTGGGAAAGCTGTAAAAAAAAAAAAAAGATGACATGATCAACTCAGCTAAATTTACAGCAGACCTGGGGGAATGTCCATGATGTTCTCTCTCCTTGCAGTTCTGCTAGACACAGCCTTGGAGCAGCCATAAGCACCACAGCACGTGCCGCAAACAACAGGGTAAATGAGCCCTAAAAGGAATGTTTTTAATAATCATCTTTCTCCTTTCGGGCAGGGATCTGAAAGACAGAGGTTAGTTTGTGACAAGTTCCCTGTAGCCCTCTTGAATCCATTCAGAGACCAGATGAGGAGCGATTATGAGTTCTTCCAGTCTTGAGAGGCTTACAGAGGGCCCAGTGACTATGGGTGGCATGAGCTGCTGCCATCACAGAGGATTTGACCTTGAGAGATGGAACTGCACATGGGATCCTAGAGAGTGTAGTATGAAGTATTTCTTGCTACTACCACGTCATTGTAAGTAGCTTGAAGGCAAGTATAGGCTTCTGATCTCCATCCAAGTGCTTTAATTTTTTAAGGTGGAGAAGTGATGACAAAAGCTTTTAAAAGATTCTTTGGCTTGGAAAGAGAGGGGAGTAAATCAAAGAGTAGGGTATACATCATGCAATTTATTGTGGCTTATTTAGGCAGCTTGGCTAAATACTCCATGAAAGCTGCAAATTCAGCAGAGATTTTGCAAGGAGTTAGTGTAACAAATGAGAACATACAGTGATCCGGCTACAGAGCAACAAAACATAGTCATTTTTAATTAAGAGACCTAAATGATGAGACCCACTGAATTAGGTCAGTGAATATGCCCCTTCCTGCTCTAGATTTAGGTTGCATAAATGACTTCAAGTGAGGTCATTTTCAGAGTTCCTGCAGTTGCCATTGGGGCCATATAATGGACATGAGAAAATCAGCCAAGAAGTATCCAACAATTTAGATCAACTCTAGAACTAGGTCAACATACGGCAAAAAGAAAATTAAACTCAACAAATGCAAAGTAATGTTCATCACCACACGATCCTTGGAACCCCTGCTAAGCCTAATTTATATAAATGGCTTTGAGAAGCTGACTACAAACTGGTTAAGCCTGCTGACAGCACAAAATTGGAGAAGTGGACATGGAGAGGAAAGAAAAAAGGCAAACAAAGAAACTCTACAGTGCTTAGCTTTGCTGGGTAATTTGGACAAGGTGCTGCAAATAACTCTTAATGTTGACAAATGCAAAAGCAATACAATTTATTTACAAGATCTTAGGACAAAATGGGAATTGCCTTGGACTTCAGCAAGGGGAAGCTAAAATGGCTACAGCAGGAAGACAGCAGCCTTTTCTCACAAAGGCCAGGTGGCACAGCCATGTAATTGATTTTTAAGCTAAGAAAGGAATCAAGGTGAACAAAAAAAGGAAAGCAATATTAAGGTTGCTTAAAGATAACCCCATAAAAACAGTAAAATGAACATGCATCTATTATTACATCTCTACAGCAAAGCCTTTAGCCAGCAAAAAACCTGCATAGTTAATACTCTGCAAAGCCTGAGCGTGAGCAAGACCTTGGTATAGGTGAATGCAGTAACCTTTGAGCCAGATGGAAAGTGGACAGGGCTACTTGTGCTTTACTTCTGATAAGGACTGCTTTCTAGGTTGCTTAGAGATTTCAGTCCTATGTTACACTAGCAGTCCTGGAGTATAAAAATGACAATCTCCAAAATGAAAACCAAGCCTTTGAGATAAAGTATTCTCAGGGAAAACTGGCCATTATCTCAAAATTGATTCTAACACCTCATACTCAAATGTGTGCCAGAATGCCTTCTTCCAAACAATCAAGGATATGAAAGCTGAGTGTGAGGATGATTTTGCAGAAGTAGTATTGCACACTACTAGTAGTTTTAACACTGTCCACTTCAGCATAGCCAATCGATCACAGTGCAACATAGGGCAAGGCTAGAGATATCAAGCCTAAAATTGAAAAGGAAGCAGAATCAACTTATTTTAAAACCAAATCTTCCTGGACTGCCCTCCATCATCATAAAAAGCCATAGAAGGTAACCCCTTGGAATACTATTGTTCAATTCAGACATTAAAACCAGACTGCACAATGCTTTGGCAAATATACCACACAGGGTGTGAGAAGTAACTGACCTAGATACAAAAAAGTAATACATGCTGTAATAATGAAATGAGCAGCAGGAAAACCTATAGGACTACTATATACTACAAAGGAAGAGCAGATGAGGATGTAGTTTAGAAAGGAACCTAAAGGGGAGGGAATAAAAACTACAACACAGATGACATCACAAGTGCTGTAGTCAAGGAAACATGTTTCATTGTTTTCCTCTCAGTTCAGAGCAAGCAATCACAAAATGGACAAAAAAGGGAATTCAGAACCACTCCTAGCTTCTTCCCTGAGATTATAAAACTTCCAGGGACAATAAAAAGCAGGTTTAGTCAGTATAGATTTTGGATCTAGTCTTCACAAAGGTTTAATCTTTCACTATTCAGTTCATAGTAAGTTTGCCACTGACTTCAATGCATATTGCATCTGCCCAAGAATACACAGAACACTGTCTGTGCAGTGAGAATGTCTTACCTGCCTCTTTTTTGGGGTAGTCTTTCAATCACCGACTATGTGTTAGAGTATTATATTAGCTAATCCACGTTCAATACTTGCAACATTGTCCAGGTGTTATGATTGTGTAGTTAAATTCCATTTTCAACCTTTTTATGAATGTCATCTCCTTTAGCATAACAAACCAAGAAAGTATGACTATTTATTGCCCTAAAATAAATACCTCTGGACCGCAGGTCCTGCAGAAAGGTACAAATCTCCCCTTTCCATTGTCAGAAGTTTCTACTCCCCAGAGTTTACAAAGCAACTAAGAGGATTTGCACACAAGCATGTCTCAGCCTACTACACATCCAAAAGAGATTGTTTTTTCCAAGTACAATTCAATCACAAAGCAACAAGAAAGCCCATACCAGAAGAAAAAAAGAAGGATGAATGGCAGGCATTGTATTTTACCATTAATTAATTAACCAACATGTTTTAACATCCTAATTTACCATTCTCAGAGTAACATTAACAAGTTTATCACAGAGTATGTACTTCTAGACATTACCCTATCTAAAGTAGATCCTAGTAATTTGCAAATGTAAACTAAAAAAAAAAATGATGTTTAGCATTTTGCAAATCAAATTTTTCTTGACCCAACATCACCCATTTAGTCACAAAGGGATGCACATTCCTTTACAGCAGGGACATGGAACATGGAAAATCCCTCCCACAAAGCTGTAGCTGAAGACTGGGGGACGCTTGCCCTGTGCTAGGACATCAGTGGTTGGGCAGTGAACACAGTGTCAGTTCCATAAATCCAGTGGCATTCTGAATCAGAGGAGGGGTAGCAGTGCTCTATTACAAGTGCAAGACTGGAGGAAGCAGAGTAGACGTGCCCTCCAAATCTTCAGTGCTCTTCTTACTGGGTAAGCCCTCCATATGAGGTCAAGACATGACTAGTTAAGGAATAGTATTCCTTTTACTGTTTGTAGATTAATTTCTTGCCCTTCTCTTACAGAATGAGCTCAAGGGGGAAAAAAAAAGAAAAAAACAACAAACTTGTATTTTATTTCCTTTTAAGCTATTGTATCTTCTTACATTTTTATGTTCTTTACAGGTTCTTAATCTTTGAGTCACCACTGTAACTAATATTTGGATACTAAATTGGGAATTACAAACAGATCAGTGGCTATTAAAGATGACGGCCTGAAGCATATTCTGTATCAGGAAGTTCTTGATGCCCTGATTGCAGAAACTGGGTGAATACTTCAGTTTCCTCTGCCTTATGTCTCCCAGTTTGATTCATCTTTAGTACTATTCAGTAAAACTTTATTGCCACTAAAAGCTTTATCAAAGTGCATAGTGTTGCCTGAGGTCAGACCAGCCAAGTCTTGAGCCTCATATGAACTGGTTTGATGCATAGAAAATCTGTCTTTATGAATACCAGCCTCTCCTAACAAACTGGCCCATCCCTGAAGAACACTGATTTTGAAATATAATTAACCTCCATGTATTCTGCCTTGTGCTGCAAATAGCACCAGGAAGGAAGATTTCATTTTTTTTTACCTGATTCACTCTTAACTGTTGAATCTTTATTCCTTTTATTGTGTTTTTGTGCATTTCATCCTACTGGGACATGAAAACAAGTTTGAGCAGTTTTGTTTCCTGGATTTCTGCCGCACACCAGCTGCCTGGTGTGGCTACATTCTTTGCACTGGAAAAGGATATTTATTTCCCATTTCTATACCATCTCTTCCACTTTCCCTAGGAGGGAAAGATTTTTTTCCCTAACACAATTCAAAATAAGTACAACAAAATATTTCTTCATACTACATCGAGGCATTTTAAAGCCATTTGGGGTGATGTAGTTATATACCTCCTACTTTAAATCAGTTTTATATCTGTTCATTGAAGCAGAAGCTTTGCTAAAGTGTATAGCATTGCTGTAGAGAGGTTAGGCCATGCAGGTCTAGACTTTGTAAGGAGGGCCTGATTCCCTGTATGCACTGGTGACCTGTGGAACTCTTTTCTGCCAAAAGTCAAGGATATTAAGAGCTTTACAACTTTCAAAAGAGAGCACATGGCAGAGGCAGATCTTGGAAACATGATTTAGACAGCAGACCAGGGAAGAATGTGGGGTAAACATTGGGGCAATGAGGAGAGGAGAAACCCAACAGGTTTAAGGGAAGACAGTAGCCAAGAACCTGCACTGCTTACTGCATATGGGTCTTGATGACTTTCTCAGGTCATCCTGGGAATTTGCTCCTGCAAGGGGGAAGGGGAAGGCATCAATGGTCAGCTTTTCAGGCTGGGTACTATCCTGCTTCTGCTGCTTGGTGAAGGACAGTTTGCCCATGTGAGGTCCACAGGCTCGCACAACACACACCAAATCAGCACTAGACACACAGAAACACATCCACCCACTGTTGGCAGTTCCAGACAAAGGCTTGAGATGGCTCCAGATAGGCAAGGATCAGCAAACCCTTTTCAGTGGACCTTTTCTGTACCTGGAACTAGTTTTGTACTGTTCATTGCAGAGCTGTTACAAGCACTAATTTCACTCTTCCACATGCACACCTTATAATAGCTGAACTTAGGATGCTACCTCTTGTCATTCAAACTGGTTGCACCACTGCTGAGATCTAAGCTAGCTGGAATGGTGAGAGGCACAAGAGCTGACTTACAGAATTCCTTCCAAAAAAGGGATCTAGTGCATTTTGTACTACCTCATTTTATATGGAAAGAAAGGACAGCAGCCACCCATGAGTCAGAAGGGAGGGAATCTGGGTGGAGAAAGTTGGTGAAAATTGTCCCCCCAACCATCAGAATTGTCTGATCTTCCTCAGAGCTGCCTTGCTGAATGTATCCTTTTGCCGTTTGCCCAAATGCAGCCATCTCCAGCTCTCATGCCCAAAATAATTAGGTTGATGCCATTTAAAGGAGCAACTTTGGCAGGTGGGAATCAGCAGAAAAAAAGCACAGCAAACTGCTATTCTGTGCCAGCCTTCTAGAGAGCAGTGAGATGAGGCAGCAGCATCCGGGTGCAAAGGAAGTGGAAAGGGGCAAAGGGAACATAGATTGTTGGAAAGGCCAAAAAAGGCTCAAGGTGTCTGCCTTGCTCACCTAACCTGCATGTCTCTCAAGCAGAGGAGCGAAGTGCTGTCTGGGCTGGTTTCCTGGTGGGTAGCAATGAAGGGATGCAGACAAAGTGATATTTCTCTCCTTCTCTTGCCTTGAGCAGGTGCCAGCAGAAAGCTTTGGCAGCTGCCGAGTGTTGTGCTCTGGGAATTTCTGCAGCACAGAGTGTTGGTCTCACTGCCGCAGTTGGATGACACCAGACCCGCTGGTGACAATGAGCCTTACAAGGAGAAGTGAAGGTGCAAAAGCAAGATGAAATCCAAGCTGTGTTCTTTTCAAGGGAAGAAAGCATTCACTGACGTCAAGAGCTGCAGCCAGTTCCATTTGAGGTGCATGTTGTTCCCAAAATGAATTTCAGAGACCACAAATTCACCTGGAAGATCGATTTCATGGCCTGAGAGTCAGAACATTAACTCTGTATCACTCCACTTTGGACCAGTCCCTCTTCTTCCATTCGTGCTATTCTTCATAGCCCAAGACATGCTATAGTTTGTGCCTAGGCTGGGAATGTATTGCGTGTCACCCCCTTACAGCTCACTGGCATCCAAGAAGAAAAGCCATTAAAACTGAATTAGGGAGAAATGAAGTGTGTGTGATGAGGCGAGAGCCCAGGGGGGCAAGTGGTCTTGCAGGCCTGATCTGAGCTCACCCATAACCACATGCAGGACCATTCTGCCATTCAGAAGGTCCCACAGCAGATAAGACAACACCTGATTTTATTCCCAAAGAAAGTAACAAGTGGGAAGGAGAACTGCTTTCTGCAACGAGGCATAAAAGCAATGCTAGTTAAACACTGCCTGCCTCTCTGCTTTGGCTCAGTGTGCTTCATTGATCCAAAGGCTACAGAGGTGGCTGTGGGACAGATTTCATCTTTGGGGTCACTTGGATGACTCTGATAGAAGCATAGAGGGTGGTGCTGCAGGAAACTAGCCAACTTACTCCAACAAACTTGCACCCAAGATGCCAAATAGCCCCAGTGTACATCAAAATACACCCTGTGTGACCCATGCTTCACCCAGCTCATCCCCTTATTTTCAGTCCAGCTCAAAACTTTTCACTAGCTGGAACAAAGGAAGAAGCAATCAGCTCACCTAACGCTATGGGGAAAACACAGACTCAAGCACTGATGCAGATTGAGAGCAAGATGAGTCTTGGATGGGGAGCTCTGTGAGGGGGGAAAGCATTTGCTGTCTCCTTCATCTCCTTCGACTCCCTAAGCACAGATAATGCAGCAACCGGGGGGCATGAACAGTGGTGTTTACAAAAGGATGGATAGCTTGGAGACAGACTCACACCAGGAGCTGGTCTTCAGCTCCTCTGCCCTGCAGTGGTTTCTGAAGCGTGGAAGTGTTTGCAAACTCCCTCCCACTGTCCCTGCACCACAGCTCAGCTCTTCCAGGGACATGGGGAGGTGATTAGATCTCCCATCCCTCCTCAGCTAGCTTTGTGTTGATGAGCCCAGTGTGGATTCTTTGCTCCTGATGGGGTTAATTGGCAGGCCCAAGAGGGGAAATAAAATGTTTCTACTCTGTGGTGGCCTTTTTCTGTCCTTGTTTGCTCACGGGGCTGTGGGAAAGCACTAGCTCCTGAAGGTTTAAAGAGCCAGCACAGCAGGTAGCCAGCTGCTCTAGATCTCTTAGGTTTATCCCTGGCCCTATTCAGGCCCCTGCATGCTGCTCAGGTCATATTAAAGCCGCTACAGGGCCAACACACAACCCATGCTCCTTGAAGCCAGGTCATCAGGGAACAGAGGGCACAGAGCAGGGCCAAAGGAGAAATGCTGTCAGGGATAGTGGTGGCCACTAAGGGCTATTCTGCACCCAGAAGAAGGGTGGTTCTGTAGCCCTTTTGCTCTCCCTGTAGGGCTGGGCTTCCACAGAGACACACGCCCCTTCCCAGCTTCTTGTCTGAAAGCACTTTCGTTCCTCTTCCATTTTCATCTAAGTTTCCAATGAAGATTTGTTACTGAGTGATTACGCTGTCAGCCAAATGATCAGGGAATAGGAATATCCTTTCTTCTTGCAGTCCAGCCACTGGTCCATTTGGCTCTGAGCAAAGAGCACAGATGGGTTTAATCCCTTTTCCCTGCATATATTCTCTATTTGCATGCTGAAGGCCTGTGGGAAAACCCATCAAGAATCAGAACCCTGGGGCAGGAAGCTGGGTTATTAGTCACCTATTTAAAACCTGGATGGAACTGGGTGGTCAGTTAAGTGCATGTAACACTCCAAGGCAGATTCCCTATCAGCACTGAAGACCAGTCAGCTGTGGCATGAGAAGCAACTGAGAACAGGCAAAGGGAGCTGTGAGGAGACAGAAATGTCAAAGTAGGATGTAGTATTTTCCATCCTGCACTCAGAAAAGAGGAATTTTACACAGGATGACAATTGCCAAGGCGATGAAGCATGTATGGATACATAAAGAGATTTCTCCTAAGATTTATTTTTGAATATTTACTTTTTTTGGGGGGGAGGGGAGGGTTGTTTTTGTTTTTAATTTTCACTTCCTTGTAATAAGGGTATTCACTTGTCATGTGAGAATGCAGCTGCAGTAGTAACACTAGTCTGCCTGAATGACAAGAACACAAACCCAAATACAAGCAAAAAGAGAACCCAGCTAGTCCAGTTTTGGTGCCCGCCTGACAGAAATGCAAATAACAAACACCCTTCATGCTGGATTTCTGACATTACTGGTTAGATTATTAAAATGGTAATCAGTAAAAGAGCAATTTCAATCAACTCCATCTCCTAAGGAGAAGCCACAGGAGGGAGAGTAAAGGAGTCAGGAGATCTGGTTGTGCAGATTTAGGCAAATCACTTTGCTCTGTATGCCTGTCCCATTCTCCTTTCATCTCACCAGACTGTGTCCTAGCCCCATGTCACTGTCTAGACAATGCCATTTCTCCTGTCCTGTGTTTTCATCCAAGAAAAGGCTGGGAGAGGAAAAGACAGGCACTGAGTCTGCAAACTCTTTACAGAGCCACAAACAGAATTCAGATCACCATTCTTAACATCCCTAAATCACCAGCAAAATGGCCAGGAAACCCTCTGGCAAAACGTACCTCTTTCCTTATGTTGGTCCAACAGAGAATGACAAGTTGTTATTCTGTTAGCCCAAGCAGGAGCATCCTGCTCGGTGAAGCTGAAGGCTCAGCCCTGCTGATGTGCTGTGCGTGCCTGCACACCACCACTTCAGCTCTCGGTTTGCTTGACAAAATCCAGGAAACTGCACGCAAATGCAGTGTTAAAAACCCTGTCAGGATCGCAGAGCTGAAAGCCTTCTAATCGGGAAAGTAGGGAGGAACGCTGCAACTCACCTGAGGCCAGGCAGGGAGTTGGTGATGGAGCTCACAGCAGGGCGCAGGTATCCTGGCATGCAGAGCTACCCCTTCCTTAACATAAGGTCCCTAAATCAGAACAGGACTGAAACAAGGTCACTGCAAACAGAGCTCATTAGATAAAATACAGCTTTTGGGGGGACTGTTTATTCTAACCAGGTTTGAGGTCTGTCAGGCTCCCCTGAGGTCCCCCACCAGGCTGCAAGCAGGAGCTGGTGGGATGGGGCTCCCAAACTGCCTGCACTGCAGAGCACACCTGGGAAGTAAACAAACTGCACAGAAACTGCCCCTTTGGGTTCTTCTCTTTCTTTCCATATTACCGTGTCACTGTGCATGTCACCTTGTAGCAGTGGGTTATTTATCATCACTGAGTGCCTAGATTGGCCTGCTAGAGGAAAATCAAAGAAAGCAGCAGGGGCTGAGGTTTGATGAGAAGGAAACAAATTCTTCCCTTCTGGAAGCGTGTGTACTGCTCTGCTACCCTGTATGCACCCAAACATGCACACACACAGTTCCAGGCTGCTCCTCTTCCCCTACCAGCAGGCTTCTTTCAGTCTGGTGAGTCCCTTTTCCTCTCCCTTTTCTCTGCTCAGACTCAGTGCCTTGTTTCTATGGATTTCTGTGTCAGCTCCCTCAAGGATATTCAGTGGAATGGACACATTTATGGGATGACTAACGTTCTGAAAGCAGGTGGTGCTATTATAGTCATACAAAAGCCACCTATTTTTGGTTCCTCGCGCTGTCATCCTGTTAGGCTATGCTTTGCTTTGCCTTGTTATCTCACCAGCTTCTCAGCACCATTACTCCAGGCTGCTCCAGTTCCAGGGCTGTCTGCGAAGGACTGATAGAGGGGCACCTTTGTTCACTGCAGTGGTGGCTTGGAGCTCCCCCACACAGAGTCCTGCAAGTTTCTCTCTGTCATAATCCAGTTCCTTCATGAATGCTGAGAATGTACTAAAGTAAAAAGGAAAAGTTCTGGTATATATGCATATCTAATGTATGCACACACTCATATATATTTTCCTATGCAGAGCAGCAGCCTTAAAGTGAAATGTTAGAAGATGGCTAATAACACTTTATCCTCAGATCATATTTGAGATAATCGCTTTGAAAGTCATAAGGTAAATTTTGGATATTGTTAATTATCTTCAATGACATCTGCTCACACGAAATACTTTAATAACTCAACTTGTATTAGCTTGGAAACTCTTAGCTTGTCTCATCTCAGTTCTTGGCATGTGATCTGATCTGTCCCTGCACTTCTGGCTTTGGTGTGGTAACACTGTGAGAACGCTGTGCTTATCCTCAGCCACAGGCTGTCTCTGCCTCAATGCCATATAAGCACTCAGGTCTGAGAAGGAATGTGAGATGAAACACAGGCAGAGTTTAAATAAAATCACATTATTAGAAGTCACATTTCCTGAACTTCAGTCACGAGACCTTATTTAAGTACTGGTGAAGTGACCAGGAAAAAACCATGTCAGCACATGACGGTTTTAAAGTGCATATAACAGAGCAGGGACCACTGCAAAGGCATCCTCAGGCAGACAGAAGCCACCAGCATCTCCTATGTCCTTTTCACCTTGAAGGGAGAAGCTGGATTTTCACTTTCAGCTCGGCACTTTACAAAACCTGGCAATCCTGACTCCAGCTCCTTTTACTCCTCATAAACCCAGTGGAGGGCAGTACAAATTGTGTGTATGCTTCCTAAACTGGTTTATGCCAATCCAGCTTGTATGCGAGTGATTTGCATTCAGACAGCCTACAGTAAGTATGGAATTATTAATACAGCATTGTACTCAATAGCTGAGACACTGCTTGTTACCAGGGGAAAAAACACTACCCTTCTGCTATAAAGGATCTAAATGGGAATCAGCCTTAGTCTTGTCTCATAGCATAAATGTCCTGACCTGCTGTTTCCTACTTTGTAACACAAATTCAGCTATAATCAATTATGGCTTGAAATGCTCCTTAAACACAGGGAAAAATCCAAAGGACATGCAAAGGCCTCTGATGGTAACTGATGTGATAAAGCAGTGCAGGAAACTCCTTTTTCTTATTAAAGGTTGATTTTAAATCCCTTTACAGACAGATGCAGTTGCTGTGCTGTGTACTGCTAACCTTGAATTCACATTAACAAGTGTATCGGAACTTTCCTTTTCCAACAGAGTGCTTGGCATGAGAATCTCTCTGACAGTGGCTGCATGTTATACTCTCCCTACATTTCATCACCAAACATTCCCTAGCAATCAATAGAGGTCAAATTTAGACCCCATTGGGATTAACGGTGAAAACTATTGACATCAACAGGTCAAGAATAGCCAAGAGACAATTTATACAACAGAAAGCAGAAAACATAAGCAGGAAAAGGCCACCACATTCTCAGCTGGTGTAAATCAAGGCAGATTTACACCAGCTAAAGGGGAAAAAAAGACAAAAGAGAATAAAAACATCTTTATTACTTAATGACCTCAGATACAAACAAAATCCCATCCTAGTACTCTCATGCAGAAAAGCTTTGACTAAGACAGGCTATTACAACAGGGAGGCTTCTTCTCTGACTGCTCTTGACTGCCAAGGCAGCACGAAACATAGAGGAGAACCGAAGGAAGAGAAAACCTGCTTTGTTCTTGATTTCAGCAGCCATCAGGAAAACATCCACTTCTCTTCAATGGACTGCCACTGAGGAAAGAAACGTTTCGTGCCAGAAGAGGGCACTTTAACTACAGGCAAGTGTGAGCTGTGCTGCTGATGCTGACCCAGGCAGGCAGGCAGACAGGGTGGGGAGGGGGAAATAGCTTCATTAGGCTCAGCATTACACTGGAGATAACTACAGGGAAGTGCAGATAGGCACCAAGCCTGCTGGACCTTCACTCTCCTCCTAAGAGTTCACACTGAGTGCTTGTCCTCACTGGTTTTGCTGCCTTGGACTTTCTTAAGTCCCCCCCGTACCAGCAAAGATCTGGAGATTGTGCTCCTCGGTCACAGGCTCTGCATCAGGCCAGACTTATTTTGGGATAGAATTAATTGCCCTACCAAAAGCACAACTACTGAGACCCAGCAGGCCCTACGTCCCTGGTTTCACCAGCATTATGAATTGTGTGCCAGCTGAGATTCTCCCTGTGCTGGAGCATTTCACAGCAGCTCTCCCATACAGACTCTCTGGTGTGTAATAACATTTAAACTCGCTCCAGCCGTTCTCCCAGCAGAGGCATTAGTTGAGCCTCTTTCCTTTGCTCAGCTGCCTGTTCTCCTAAAATTTGCCCAAATGTAATACCTCTGAGAACTCATTCTGATGGAACCAAAAAAATAGGCTCAGAAGTTTTGGGGTGAATGTATATGAAACACATACATGCCAACTGCTCAGCAAAAGGATCCTAAACACAGAGTCTGCTTTTTCCAACTGTATCAGCTGGTTCAAAAGCAGATTGGTCTCTCTACAAAGCTTACTCATTGAAGAACATACACTGGTCTCATCCCTCCAGGGACAACAGGATCAGCCATGCCTCATCTCCTTAGAAAAACCTTGACGACATACATTTAAGAGATTATGCAAAACCCTGAATTAGAGGCAAGAAAAACCAGAAGAGATAGAGAAAAACAAGCCAAATGAAACAGTGAGTATGAGAATTTAGGTCGTGCTTTGAGAGTTTTGTTTCTTTTCTGTGGTGTTTGGTACAATGAATTTCAAGCTATTTTCTTGTTGGAGAGTAATAGCCGATGTATCCAAATCAGTCCATAAACTCCCACTTCACATCTATCTATACCATCTAATACTCTGTGGCTGCCTTAAAGTAGTTAGTCCTCTGTTTGCATCTCAAAAGTTTCCAGACACATAAATAAACCAAGCACGGATAAATTGGGTCTGAAGGTCTGTTTCTCAGATGGCCAGATCAGCAGCTGCCTCAGTTTATTGGCAGTTCATTTATCATCTCAAGAAAAATATTGATGGCTCTGGAGACACAGGCCCTTTCTGTGTCCTGGTTGAAGGAAAGCTGTCCTTCTGGGCAGGCTTTGGAAAGAAAGTCAATGCAATGAATTCTACTTGGCAGACATATGAAGGATGCAGCACAAAGAGGAATCATTAAGTAAGGAAGAAGGGACACTAGGATGATAACCCAGAAATAGCCCAGTCTCAAATCTTCACAGTATCACAGCAAGTGTACAAGTCTGTGAGACTGCTAACAGGCAGTCATGGGCATCTTCTCAAGGGGAGGTATTACAGCTACACAGTAAGAGACAAGGAGCCTGAAGGTGTATTCTGCCAACAGAATAAGCCACTGACCAGACCTTGAAGAAATCCACAGAAAATCCAAGATTAAAAGGCGTGAAAACAGGAATAATGGGACTGAAGTACTGTATACTTTTCCCCCTTGGGCCGGCAAAATCATGCAGTCCTGGCTCCTCCTAGGAGTGTTAGCAGTCCATCTGCTTCCATCGCCAGAAAGACAACTGGATCCTCTGAGCCATGTCCATCCCCTACCTTGATTAAACCAGCTACATTCCACTTGAACAGCCTGTTCAAGGATTTATTAAAAGGAAGATTGGGATTTGCTGTGCATTGTTATGGTGAAAAGAGATCCCACTGTGCCCATGTCCTCCAACATTGCTACAGAGAAGTATATGCACAAACCAGTCCAATGTAAACTTTTGCTCCATGTGACACTCCACTGCCCTGCAGATCCCTCTTTGCTACATGAGAGCTCTTGGTTAGTTACCATACACACTGGATTTCTTGAGGGTGAAGGAAAGAGAAATGAATTGCCACCTATTATTTGGTCTTTTGTGGCGCAAGATGACAGTTGCTGGTTTAATAAAGATTGCTTAGCTTTCAGCCAGATGACCAAAACTCAAGCCTACACTGAACAGCAGATTCAGTTATTTAACAAGCCTCAAATCCCTCCTAAGTTTTGGGAAAAAGAAGAGTAGAGCAGAATGCACACAGGCTGTTAAGTGCCTGAGGAACTGAACACATGATGATTACAGTGTGTACTCTGAAACTGAAAACCATAGCCCTCATTTTGGTGCTTATACCTACTGTGTGTGTGACCAGGGTAGGATTTCTCCTGAGTGCAAGTAAAAATCATAATGCACAGCAAATACAGACTTTGCCATTTGAATCACTGGAGTTGATTCTCCTCGCTTGGCAACTCAGAGTTGTGTATACCTTGGAAGAAAGTGGTATAAAAAGCCTGGAAATAAAGGAATGATTTTGATCTGATAATTTTCATTTTTTATGGTATACAGGATAAACATTCAGACAACAAACAGCTAGGTAGGCTGGGAAACTTTGAATATGGAAAAAGTACCATGGGGAAAGGAGATGGGGGGATCAATGCTGTTTTTACTGTAACGATTAGGAATCATAAAATCAAGCTTGTGGGTGGTAAGCTTAAAACAAACAAGATGTTATTAAGCTATAGAAATTCCTATCAAGGAATGCTGTGGATGCTAAAAATGTATGGGAGACAAATCCACTGTTACTGCTGACATAGTCAACATGTGGGTATCAGTCTCACACACAGCAACCAATAGGACAAGAGGAAATGGCCTCAAGCTGTGCCAGAGAAGGTTCAGTTCAGATATTAGGAAAAATTTCTTCACCAGAAGGGTTGTCAAGCATTGGAACAAGCTGCCCAGGGAAGTGGTGGAGGCACCATCCCTGGAGGGATTTAAAAGGTGTAGATGTGGCACTTAGGGACATGTTTTGGTAGTGAACTTGGCAGTGGTAGGCTAAAGGTTGGACCCAACGATCTCACAAGTCTTTTCCAACCTAAACAATTCTACAATTCTAAACATCTCTGGCTTCAGGATCCCCAAGCCACTAATTGCTAGAAACTGGAAGAATACTATGGGGAAGTACTGACCAGGAAGGGATATGTGGGATCTGTTTTCTGTAACTTCCATGCCTGCTGTCATCTGATGCCTAAAAACAAAGATGCAGCTGTCCCTAATGGAGAGATTAATTTTGATCTCTTTACTCACTCAACTAGCTATTTTTCATGAAATTCATAGAAATGCAATATCTCTAAGACCTTTATCACTGTCAAATTCAGTTGCAATTGGTCAAACAGCTAAGACAGACACACATACAAAAAGACACTCATTTTCATTGCAGAATTTCTTAAAACCATCTCCAAATCCTTTCCAGGATGTTGGTATTGGGGATTAAAGAAGTAGTACTTTAAAAATAACTTGTGCTCTCACCCTAAAATTCCCTTTAACCACCAATAAGCGCTGCTGAGCCTTCAGGTGGCAAAAATGTAAAAGCAATAAATGGTTTAAGTGAAAGACAGCACAAAGTGAACAAAAAGCAGGGCCTGGGTGTGACTCATTGATGATCTGTCACCTGTAAAAAGTCAGATGAGATGACAGAAGGATGTGGGGTAAGGGTAACAACCTGAAACTGCAGTCAAGATGGTGAGGATACAGACAAAAGATAAAAGGTACAGGGAGAAAGCTTGTCATTGTTTTCTCTGTGTCTCTTCACTTCTGGCCAAGCATGCAGGCACACAAACACCACTCCAGGCTGGCTGAAAAGCAGAGGCCTATCACAGAGACATGGCAATTTTTCTGTTTATCGCCTTTTGAAAAATGCCTTGTTCTGAATGGCTTTTTTTCTCTTAATTCCCATTGACATTTGGGAAAGCTCCAGAGCAGAGCACGAGCTAAAGCCCTCTCCCATCCTAAATCTTCAGCCCACAGACGTTACTCTTTAGTCATATTAACCACTCCTCTCAGACATTTCCGACAAATTGTTGGAATCTTTTAAACCCTGCTCTCCATTGCCTTTCAGATTAGCCTTGCCCTTTCCTCTGCACTTAAGTTTAGCAAGTGTTACTAATAGGAATTTAACATTTACCAAAGAATTATTCTAACTATGGGTCTAATAGCATTTGTATGGCGTTCTGTACACCCAAGAGCCTCACTATCAGTTATAGATGTTTATTTTTTTCCTAAGTTGCTTATAAGACAAAGGAAAAATGCAAGTTTATAGAAAAGCCAGCTCATAAGAGAGGTGTTCAAAACCTTGAAAGACAGTTCCAAGAGGGACAGCAGTGCCAGGAGGGAGCTTCCCCACTTGTTTATATGAGACACAGCTCTGTGATCACTCATGTCATCAGCTTCACCTTCCAATCATTCAGTGAAAACACCACTTGTGCTTGGTCCAAGTTATTTTCTCTTGTGTGCAAAAGGAATACCAATAGAAAAAGATAGTACTTTTTATTATTATCTTGCAAATTTTGTCATTTTTTTAATACACTACTATGAAACCATTTTGAATAAGACAGTTATGTGCTTGCAGGCCACTGATTTAGCTGGCCTGATAGCACCACAAATCATTGACAACTTGAATGGAAAGCACTGATGAGGATTTTCATCAGTAAAGCTCAGTGACAATTTAGCACCAGTTAGCATGTATTTTCTCAACATAAACTCCAAAGGCTGCATGGGATATAAGCATTTTTAGAGCTGGGCTTCCTCATCTTGGCTGGCTTATAAGGATCAGGTACCTTCCAGTACCTAAAGGAACCTACAAGAAAGCTGGAGAGGGACTTTTTACAAGTACATGTAGTGATAAGAGAAGAGGGAATGGTTTTAAACTGAAAAAGGGTAAATTTAGATTAGATATTAGGAAAAAAATCTTCAATGTGAGGGTGATGATGCACTGGAATAGGTTGCCCAGAGAAACTGTATATATCCCATCTCTGGCAGTGTTCAAGGACAGATTGGACAGGGCTTGGAGCAGGCTAGTCTAGGGTGACGTATCGCTGCCCATTGCAGGGGGTTGGAACTAGATGATCTTCAAAGTCCCTTCCAACCCAGCCCATTCTTTAACCAGTCTTTCTGTGTCACTGGATACAGCCATACCTAGGCCAAAGAGCACATTTTCCACCAGCACTGAGTTGGAGACTGTTGTCAGGGACAGTATCTGTACATAATGTCTCTGTAAGACTTATGCTCCCACTGTCCACAAGGTCTCTACTCCCAGATAAGCTTGCATAAATATTGATAGCTCTCAAGTCAATCTGTGCAAATGTCCTAGTAGAGGCTCACAGCTACTGAAGTCTTTCTGCTTTTCAAAGAAGACAAGCTCCTGTACTTATGTGTAATACCGACTTGAGCATTTCTGTGAGTCTGAATATGTACCCTCTTTATTCTGATCCCATGACAACCATCTCTTCTCTTCCCTGTACTTTACTATCCATAGGAAATAAATTTGTATACACAAGAGGAAGAAATTTAATCTACACCTTCATGGGATCCTCCTTTACAATGCTCAGGACAATGCAACTGGAGCAAACCATGGTGCTCATGCTTATGCCTTAAAACCTGATAGGATAGGTAGGCTCTCAGTACCTCTGGTGCTTTATTCCCCTCAAAACCAGATCCTTGGCTTACAAACTCCATTTCCCTTCTGCTTAAAACAGGTGTGTGAATCTGATCTGCTCTCTCTCCTTTCTCATGTGAAGCCATGTAAATGCTTACCAAACAGGCAGCATGCAAAGCACCTGGGCACACACAGAAATTAACCAGTTACTCCAGACCACTCTTACTGCAGCAGTTAACTGGAAAACCATTTCCCCACTCACATGCATGGTATTTGATACCTGCCTCCTAGCCAAAAGGTAACTGGAATCATGGTTAAATCTCCAGGAAATACTTTGAAGATGCCTTCCAAGACTGATATTCTACATTTAAGGAAAAGAGAAAATAAGAAGAAACTTTCTTTAAAAGCAAAAAAACGCCTTTATGATAACGCTTTGCACTTTTATAGCATTTTTCATCTGAGGCTATCAAAGCACTTTGTGATACAGATGCTAAGAAATCCATTACAAAAATTATAGATATTCCTAAATTGACTGTAGTCACTTGCCTTAATTTCCATTTCTTTACTGGTACTCTCTGACGGTGCCCGCATAGATTGATGCACTCACTGCTACAGGCAACCAGATAAACAAATCTACATACAAATAAACATTCTACCCACAACCATGTTCTCTTACAGTAAAATAAGTATTTTTCTACAGCACTGACCACTGTACTGAACTCTATGAGGGAAAGAGCTGTGCATACTGCAGCACTGTGTACTGCTTTGCATTTTCATTCCACTGCACTCCATTAAACAGACTTTCACTGTTCCTTAATTTTCTTTGAGCAGGTCCCCCTGTATATACCCAATGTGAACAAATACACAGATATCTTCTGGGTATGAGCCAACAGCTGCAACACTGAAAAATATCAGCTCCTTATATCATTAACTGAGTTTCCATGGTGCCCTGGGGCTGAGATATTGATGCTTGACAGCATTATCACTATAAAGTAACTTTACAACTCTATAATTTAACTCTCTGCTTCCAGTAATATTAAGAGCATTTGAAATCGTAGCTGTAAACCTTGACACTTTCACACAGACTTGGGAGTTGAAAGAGGATTTTGTTTCCTTTCCTCAAAGACAGCCCAAAACATGGTACTGAGAAATAGCCAAACACTGGAGAGATAACGAGCAAGGAGGTCACTCTTATGAAAATCTGCAGAATTATGATTAATGCCACTTTTTGTAACACACAGAAAAGAGCCTGTTTCTAGGAGCTTAGCAGTAGAAGGATGAAGATGTAGACTTCTGGAGGTCTTTTCCGGAGTATGTGCCCGATTTACTTTGAAACCATCTTGGCAACAAGCTCTAACTCAAGTTCAAACATAAGCCACACTGGATAACCTCTGCAGAGCTCCTTCAGCTTTATCAGCACGGTCTTTCATACCTAATTGGCTTTTGCTGGTAATGTTGCTTTTACTGGGTGGGAATGAACCTGCAAGGACCATAATCTGGCTCATGAGGATCTTCTCTTAAGGATATCACTAACAGAGCTAGGAGGATCAGGACAGGCAGTTGCCAAGAAAAGAAATGTTAAAAAGCTCCAAATAACTAAGTACATTTGCCCGAGAGGACTGGCAGGTCCATGAAGCTCTAAAAGTTATAGATGCGTTTACTTGAATTGCAGTTGCATACAGATTTCTTTTCCCCAGGACAGGCATTTACTGAGATCCAAATACTCTTTAAAAGGAATCTGGATATAAGCAAATGACTGTTTACTCCAGGGGATTTAACTTCTCAAGTCCCCAGTCAAGCAGCAGGCTGATATTATGCTTGAAGCTAAGAATAGAAGTCAACCTAGTGGTCTCAATTGTGCCAAGACTCGAAGATAAGAGCTCCTTTCAGGCACCTTAAGAAACTCTAGTTAATTCAAGCTTTCATTCTGTGGCTACAGCCACATAAATACATTTTTAATGTCCATAAGCAGCAGAGAGAGTTCAGCAGTGCAACTAAACCCTGTTTAAGGGATGCTAAGCTTCCAATTCCACACATTCAGTGAAATGGAAAATATGAAGTGATACATTTGCACGTTGGTTCAGCTATACTGTTTTGAAGTATTGAGATAATTCCTCAGCTATTTGTAATGTGAAAAGACCTACCTTGGGATAACATTAGTAACATCTCTTTCTTCAGTATTCTCCACCAGTGTTTTCCAAATGTTGTGGGATTTGTGGGATTTTTTTGTGGGTTTTCTGTTTGTTCACAAGAGAAGTTTCCTTAAATTCATGCTTTATATCAAATTGATTAAATCAAAGAGGTGAAATGATGTTCTTAGAACAGCCATACAAAGGAGAACCATTCCACCAGATCCTCAGGCCAGAGTTCCAGTTTCCTTTTCCATCCAGAAGTGACTTCAATGAGTAAATCCACACAAATAGATGCTAAAAGCCTATCTTTGCTTGAGGGCCTTACCTACCTCAAGAAAGCTTAGAATTAAGATTAAAATACATGAAAAAAAGCCATGGACATTCTGACAACAGTGGTGCTCACTCATCTCGATGATTATTCTCCCCTACAGCTACCAGGGTACAATCATAAGAGTCCTCGCCAGGTCTCAGCCATTTCTATCTGCCTCATGGCTAGTCCTTGGAAGAGTGAAACCTTTTCTTTTGGGAGAGAAAGTAAAAAAAGAGAGAGTAAAAAGCTCTCTTATGAGCTGTCTGCTGTGCAGCAGGGATCCAGTTCAAGCACTACAACATGAATCCAATAGATTTTAAAACTGTTGATGTGCGACTCCTTTATTGGCCACTATCAGGTCAGGCTGTGATGGCTGCTGATCAGCCACTGCAGAGGAAAGCAATTCTGGGTGTGTTATCAGAGCAGCACTCAGTCCTACAGCTGAGCATTCATCCCTCCTCCCCCTCTTTTATCCTTTTTTTCCCTGCCCAGCTATGAGGCTGGTGTGTACCTAGACAGCTCAGCAGTTGAGCTGCTAGTGGTGAATGTTACAGAGTGGTTTACACGCCTTGTGTCATAAGCCCTCTAAATGCCTAGTAAAACATGGTATTTAATGGAAGCGTATCAGCTCATTTTAAAGCTTCTTCACCTGGCGCTGAGCAAACTGTTGCTGTGCTGCCTTTTTAATCAGTTACCACCAAATGTGTGTGTGTGTGTGAGAAGGGTTTTAAACATTCCTCTGTCCACTTCCAGGCAACTAACCAACAAGGCTGCAATCCTCTTATTATGCTTTCAAAACAGAGTCCGTTCACTGTTATCTACAGCGCACGTTATCACAGAGTATTCTGCAGAGCCAAGCTTATAGAACACATCCCTAATGTTTCTCATACACCAGCCATATATCAGTTGGACACAGACCTACCACGCACACACATACCTCTGAAGGAATGCATAACAGGGCATTCAGGAAGTTACACCTGGCACAGTGCTTTGCTTGCAGGATGAAAATACAAGACACTCCAGCAGTAACCATTACTGCTATTACGGTAATTGAGACCTGGAACATTCATGTAAGCATGTTAATTCTCTATGCTAGAAGAGGCCAGAAGGTCAACACTCTGCAGGATGCTGTTATCCCACCATATATGCCCCAAACATATACCCCCTCCACATACTCTTGAAAGATCTTTCACGCCTGGATTTCATTTAAATAGTGCAGCCTCAGGAGCAAATTTGTTTTATAGAACATACCAGGTGTAATCCTCTAAATTGTGAACATTTAAGGTATTTCATTTAGGAGAATACATTTAGTCATACTTACTGGAGTAATTTGGAACAGATTTCCACTTCTAATGATACATTCCCTTCCTTTAAATTTTCTTACTTTTCTTGCTGAAAGAAAAGCTACTTGCCACACTGTCAGTAACTCTGTTACTCAAATAACACCAGACTGGAATTCTGTCTCCCATTTTCATGCATGTAAGGTATCCATTTATCTCAATAATTATAAAGTATGTTTCAGCTGCACAAGTCTAAACAAAATGCATAATTTTATCCAATGCTTAACTATATCTATTGTAGCCTCACTTAGAGGTTTATATAGATCATAGAGTTACGACATAAACCCTGAGGATCATAGAGTTATAGAATCATAGAACAGTTAGGGTTAGAAAGGACCTTAAGATCATTAATTCCAACCCCCCTGCCATGGGCAGGGACACCTCACACAAAAACATGTCACCCAAGGTTGTGTTCAACCTGGCCTTGCACACCACCAGGGATGGAACATTCACGGGTTCCCTGGGCAACACATTCCAGTGCCTCACCACCCTTACAGTAAAGAACTTCTTCCTTATATCCAATCTAAATCATGAAGAGATTCAAAACAAAAATACAAGAGACCTAATCCACTTGCACAATAGCGTGGAAGGGGGTAGTACTGTGAACTTATTTGCCACAATTGCTGTAAAGGAAAGAAGCTGACAGAACTACATGCCACCAGTGCAAATAGAAGACTATTCAGAGTTTGTTCAGTTTGTTCACCTGTCAGTGGGAGCAATATTAGGCTAAATAAGTATTTTTGTAGAACCTGGAGATCCTCATTTATTTTGATCTCTACATGGAGCCAGTATTACTGGTTTCTGAATGGGGGGTGTGATTTGCTTTGTAATCTCCCTTCAAGGCCATGGGTCCCCTGAATTTGAGGCTGAGTCTCAGTCAGCACTTCTTAATCCAACATTAGCTTTGAACAATCCTAGTCTCCCTCATCCTGTTTCTAATAAAACAAAAAAAAAGCAAAACAAAACCCCACACAACCCAATAACTTCACAGTGGGATTAACAACGTCATGAGAAATATGCCTTTATAGGCAGATTTCCTGAATACTTGACCGAACAGTTCACGGTTTTCGGGTTCACTGTATTTCCTTCATTTATTTGCTTGACTTGCTGCCTGCATGTAGCTAGATAGTTAATAGAAGCATGCCTGTCCTTGGAGGCCAATATGAACTGACTGACTATGTCTTTGGTTCAGGTCCATTAAAAAATCTGAGCATTAATTAATCACTGACTTGCAAATAGCTTGGAGGAGCGCTTCAAGCTAAATTGAAATGCTCTGCAATTGTTTTACTTTTGGTCACAAGCATATCAGTGATTTGAAACTTCTCCTCTGCCAGGTTAGGATATGTATAAATCCAGCCACTCCTGCGTTGGAGCAGACCAGCCTAAGCACTGCTTCAAGCAGCTCCAGTTCTTTCTCTAACTAGAAATATGGACACATAAGGAAGAACTGTCTTCAGCAGCAGTCTTACAGAATCCCTCCATTGAAAAGGAAAATGCCAGTGAAGTGTACTACATGGGCCAAGAGGCTTTCCTGCTTGTTTCTGCCAGGCCAGCCAAAACCAGCTTCTCTACCTTTTTCACTCATCTAGGTGAAAATATACCTGTCAAAACCAAGCTGCTACTTGAGCTTCTCATACATCACCACAAAAGAGTATCTGTCTGTGATCTGGGGCCTGTTTGCTATGCTCTAGCTGCTGATGGTCACAACAAATGAACTGAGTATGATGCAGCTCGGTCTGCAGAAGGCAAGCCAAGCAAACAGAGATGTTAGACCCCACATCTGAAGCCTCTGTTATGTGAAATACAAAACAAGTGTCTTTATGGAAAATGAAATTAAGCCAGTATGACCTACATGTCATTAAGAAAAACATATTCAAGGGAATCATGATCTCATTATATAGGGACTCTTCCCACTCCTCACAGCAAAATGTGTTCTTGATAAATGAGGAATAAGAAGTTATCAGTACAATGAATACTAAGTGAGAAGGAAAGTTAAAGGTGAAACTAAGACACATGTTCTTAAAACATCAAAATACCAACTAAGAAAATAAAAACATAAACCTAACAGTTACAACAATTTTTTCCTCACTGGTAAGATATACTGCAAACATGTAAGTTGAAAGATGCTATTCCTTGGAATCAGCCTGTATTTCAAATGTTCAAGTCAAAGAAGTCACCTTAATATATTCATCCTGCTCCTGCCCCCAGATTTCACTTTCAGTGGAGAAACCAAACCAGAAACCCACAAATGATCAAGATTTACTCTCCATGCTCCCTGTTTCTCACTCTTAGTCCCACACAGTGTGCACATATGCACGGATGGTGAAGAATTATGTCTCATATTAAAATTTCCCCTTACTAACCTAAAGCTGTAAGTCCTCTCCAACTTCTGAAATGCAGCAGAGAGGTAAATAAGCAATCACAGGCAATCCTGCTCCTTCTGCAGTGTTTCTAAACCCGTGGAAATTTCGAAAGTGACCAAGATAGAATGACAACCTGAAATAACACACCCACGCTTGAAGTATCGGCACTGGCTATTTGATCCAGCACGGTGACAAAAAGAAAAAGAAAAACATAAAACTAGACCATAAGAGCAGTGAGAACAATTCTACAAATTGTTGCTACATTGGGATAGCCAGATGGATAGGTGTTTTTTGAGGAATGAGACGTTGCTTCCATTTGAGCACTCAAAAATGTGAACAACCTTGTCAGTTTTGTTTGCAGAGCTCACTTTCCCTTTCTTTTTCAACTGGTATTTAAGATCTGGCCCTGGGCAGCTGCAGAACCTAATGGATCCTTTAGAGCCTTTAGGCTGCAGTTCAAAGGCAGAGAAGATACTGTAACTCAGTAACTAAGATGCACTTTCAACTTGTTATTAAAATGATGATACAAACGTAGGGATAATGGGAGAATAAGGAGAGAAATGAAAAAAGAAATGGAAGTCTGTGGAAGGGAATGGATCACAGGCTCTCCAAGAGTAGTTTCTGTAATAAGTGTGTGAAACAATCTCCTACAAGAGGGAAATGGCTTATTTGATCTAATATGCCTTTCTCTTCTTGAATTTCCACTATATGGGGAATCAATATGAAGGAAATTAAAGCATCAAGGAGCAGACTCACATTTCCACTTGCGTGTTCCTGTCTCAGCAAACTCTTATTGAGATAGAAGTATTTACCTTAAGTGCCCAGTTCACATGTGCTGCAAGAGGAGGAAGGATTTCAAAAGGATACATGCTTCTTCTGTGTAAGGGACAGCAGAAGTAGGTCCTCCCAATACGTAGCTGTAGAATGAGACTTCCAGAGTGTAGCAGTAGGAGGTATCATTTAGTAGCCCACCAAGAAAACGCCGACCTGTCCCTGCTTTCACAGCATCTCTGTTGAATGATGTACTGGACTGCAGGAGGAACAACACAGAAACATGAAGAGTGTTTGTGAATGGAACAAGTGAAGGGTTGGGAAGGAGTCTGTTAAAATCAAAACCAGTTAAATTCACATTGCCAAATCTCATTTACACTGTATAAGACTGCACTAATTTTTGAGCATGGCCTGGAGAGACCATTAACAGGAACGCAGACTATAACTAATGCCTTGCAGACTTTCACAAAATTAATCTCAGTTCACTCGTAACATCAGCTTTTCTCTTCCTCTTTTGGATAACACCAAAAAAAGCTTGCCATATGCATGAGTTGAAAGTGAACTTTCCAGACCCCCCATTCTCAAAAGTTAAGCTGGACAATTATTTGGATATTGGGTTCCTTCCCTTTACTGCATTCCCCTGTGTCATAAGCATTCTCCCCTGCCCATTACTCTGGACTCTTTCAAGCAAAGTAGAAATACAGTGGCATTTGTGTTTTAGTGAAACTTTCTCACCTAAGACATTTGGCTAGTTCTTAAACTAGGTCACACAAATTTCCACTTCACTAACTTAAATGTTAATGGGGTGCTGCTCTCTGGGTGAAAAAATGCACCGCACAACTTTACAGCATCAGCAGTACAGTAGGAAAGACTGTGTTTTGTGCTGTTACTGAAGATCTGGCTTTAAGAACCCTATAGCTCTATGATTATTCATAGAGTGGGATTCATAGAGGGATGGAAGGGAGGACTTCCAAGAATTTTCATAAATGAGTTTTAGCTTTCCATTGAAGGCATAACTGAAGACTGAATGGGAGCTCACCTTCAGGTTGACTGAAGCCTCCGCTTGTTCCTACCAGCTATACAGAGAAATGGATTCTGATTTCATTTCAGTTATCAGAATATGGGTGTATGGAGCCAGGTCAAAGGAAGAAGACAACAAAGGTGTCAGAACACGATCTTGTGGTTTGTGAGCAGAAGCTTCACCCACAAGGGGAACAAGCTAGTTCTATGGCTGTATTTGGCACAGTGAAAACAAAGAAAATGTTGGAGAATTTATTCAGAGAAGATATTAGGAAGAGAGAAGTACTCCAGTGATTAGGAGACAGTTACTGATATGGAGTACCTATGAAGATCTCATCAAATATGTTTAAGAACAAAGTGTTCAATTATTTGCTGAATACAGTTCATGTCTTTGGGATAGAGTTTGGGCATGATGTCCTTTTCAGTTCTATTTCCCATTATTTCAATCAGGCTAGAAGAAAGTTATGAGTTGAATTCCTCATAGATGATTCTTGAGATAAAACTTACATAATATCTTCATCAGAGTTCTTGGCATTTAAAGGAGACCCATGCCAACAAAATTTGCTGACATACTGTGGAATGAATCATCATTATGGAGGAGGCTCTGAATATCATGCCAAAAAGAAGCATGGGAAGAGTTTGAGGACTGGAGTGATAGTAAGGTAAAACTCAGTCACTCAAGTGCCAGGCCATGTACTCAGCACCTAATAAGAAACAATCTCTGCTATAAGCTGAAACTCCATCAGCTGGAAAAAGTTGAAGAGTGCCTGATATATTATTTCACTGAAGTGATTGTTGCTTTCTGGCAAAAAAATAAATCAGAGGTTGGACCTAGTTGTTGGCAAAATTATGCTTGCCATTCAAAAGTGAATTATAAGCAGCCTAAATAAATTAAAGTAGGTGAAAAAAAAGAAATAAAAATCTGATTCTTTCCAGAGTTTGAATTTTTAGAACGCTCTTTTGTGGAGTTTGAGGGTTTTGATTGTTTGGTTTTGCTTTATTTGTTTCTCTTTGTTTGCTTAGTAGAAAACTTGCAGTTTCAGCTGTTCAAAAGTCCTTGAAATGACAATGACATTAATAAAATCACCTGTTCATTTCTTTGCCAGGTAGTTCTGCACTTTCATGAATAAAAAGAAGCTGAACCTTCATATAGATGCATAAATGTAGATTTGGAGGTTAACTTTGTCCTTATTTTGAAAAAAAAACCTGATGTCATATACAAGCAATGCCTTGAGTAAAAGTAACATCTCTAATTTGACTCAAGATGGCTGGGTTAAAGAAAATATAGCACAAACCTTTCAAATATGAACACATGCATGGTTTGAAACAGTGGCCTGGTCTCGGCTCTAGGGCAAAGGTTGTAGGCCAGAGTGTGATTTGATGTTTTAGATGAAAAGAAAATTACAGAATCGAGAAAATTTGGCTAATGACAAGGAAGGGCAGCAGGTATGTGCTTGAGTCCAACCTTCTACTTGCTGCTGGAAGTCAAGATAACTGGAGTGGAGAAACAAACAGATTGAACTTTGACTCTTCACCACAACTGATCATGCTGAAACAAAGGCTATGAAAAGCCCTGTATTGTGGCAAAGAAGAAGCCTGCTGCATACCCACTTATTTAAACAAACTGTAATGTGGGGACAAGAGATGAAGGGAGGGGAAAGAACACAGGTAAAGTTATTTGCAAATGCATCTTTTGATTTTCTGGGAAAATCTATTGCCCTAAAACCATTGCGAAGCTGAACTGGAGCAATATTTAAGCAAATGCACTGAGGAGGCACAGCAAGAGAACAGCTAAACAAATATTAATTTCTCCAAGGCTCAATTGCATGGAAGTGTCAACAACAGCCAAAAGTACAAAGTCTGGAGGGTGAGGGGAGACACCAAAAACTTTGAAGTTCTTAAATAGGGATATTTCTATAAACCCAATAGTAATTCATTATTAAAACACATAGATACATTAAAGCTTACAGAAGGACTCTGCTTCCCTGCTTGTGTGGGAAAATTCAGTGAACAAAAAGCTACCTACAGGAGATGCCAAACAAGAATCTATTGTCAAAGGAACAGAGAAAGAAAAGTGAAGGATTTCCCCACTTTCTTGTAGGAAGAAACCCACCAAAAAACTTACACCTGGATTTCATACACACTTGGGAGCTTCAAGGTGTGCTGACCCTCTGTCTACATCTCAGGCATTAGTGGCAGCTTCCCCTGACTGGTTTCCCCATTGGGAATGACAGTGAATGGCCAAGCAGCACAAAGAAATTTGTAAGCCAATTGGACATTCAGACATTGCAGCAGATAAAGAGATGTATGGCAGGAAATAAGAAAAACAAAAGTGCATGTAAATTCTCTCTGGAGTGGTCTCAAAGTAGAAAAATAAGTCTTGGGCCTTGCTCAGACCTCTCAATGTGCCAGAACCTCTCTCTCAAGGGTAGCCTTGTCTCACAGCTTGTAAGGACACTCTACCACATAGAATCTCTATCAGTGAATTCAACACCCTAGTATCTGGCTTAGAAGCTCAACAGCTTAGGCAGCTCCCATATGGCTGAGGGATACTCTTGGTTTCTCTGCACTGCTCCATCATCCTGCTAACAGCTACTGGAATGAATGCCCTGAGCTTTCATTTTCACAAAGTAAGGGTAGTTTATTGATTGGTTCTGAATGACTGTACCAATCTATCATAAGAGTGGATCCAAAACACAAGGGGAAGAACAGCACATTTCTCACACACCTGAGACTGAATTTGCATCCTGATGGACTCTGAATGGTCCTACTTGGTGGGAGCTTCCACTGGTGGGACCTCCTCCCCAGTGTATGTATGATTTCACAGGGGATTGTCTTGCTACAGCATCAGAAAAACTCACGTTGCACAAAACTTAAAATTGAAAGCAATACAGTAAATTGGAGTCCACTGTTCAGTGGAAGAAGAGATGTCAAAAAGGGCTGGGATGACAAGCAGGATCAGCAGCCAGCCACTTGTGGATGGGAGCTTCAGTTCTACCTTTCATTGATGGCAGGGTAAAGGGACAAAATGATACTTCCTCATAATGGACTTGTTGGGGAATGAATCTTTGTTGTCTTCTGAAATTGCTCAACACAGTAGGGAGAAAAAGGATCAAGGTATGACCACAGTGCAAGTCAGATCTTGCCAGGCTCCTAGCATGGGAACCAGGGTATAGACTGCACATCACTTTTTATCAATCCTAAAGTGTTTCTTCATTCTGTTAAGAAAGGAAATGACAAGGCACAAATGACTCAGAAAGCAATTAGGAGAGAAATGAACCCAACAGAGATCTGGTAGCAGGCTTTGATAGAGAAAGATTAACTTCTGATGTAACAAGGTCTAGGGGGTTTCTGAAATCCAACATACAGATTTCACCAGCTGTTCATGTCTACTGCAATGTAATTGATTGTTTATGTGCCCGTGGAAGAAACTAGCAAACTGCTTACGTCTTCAAAAACTTGAGCTCTAGTGTGCACATGAATGTTTCCCAGAAGAACATTTGTCCTACAAACACAATATTTGCATGAAGCTCAGAACAAAGAGAAATCCCCATTTGTCAATATAGATAGATGATGTAGGACCAGGTAATGTTTTACAAAAGGATGTACATGTTCAATTGTATGCTCACAAGAATCAGACAATCATGTTAGAAATCTTAACTGGAGAGAAGCAGAGACATAAACACTAAGAGGACTCAATTAGAGAATGGTTTCATACTACAACACATTATTAAACAATATGCTGGGTTACCCTATGCCATTTACATTGGGGAAATAAGCTGATTTTACAACTGAGGATAATCACAGCCCTCAGCCCCCCTCCCCAAAATAGCCCAAACCAGAAAAATTGCCTATATTTTCTTTGTTCTTTAGTTGAGTAATAAGCACTTTACCTACTGGGATAAACTGGGATTACACATACAAATTGCTTCATGTTCCTCACCTATCAGCACCAGCAATGGCCAAATGTAATCAGGACTCAATTACAACCTCACCAGGGTTATCTGCTGATGCTGCTCTTATACCTGAAGAGTAAGCCCTTTTTCTAAAGCAGGCTTGACCTCTATGAGCCCTCAACTCACTGCCCCAGTGTAGCAAAAAAACTGATAATAAAAAAATTAGTAGTTAGTGCTCAAGAAAAAAGTAATGACACACTTGTCATCAAGGAAGAATAGACGTGCCACTGGGAAATGGACTGGAGCCCAGACAATGTCAAATCCATCTCGGTGAAGTGTTTTACAGTATCAGCCATAACTCACTCACTCTCATTTGCTAGAATGCTTTATTGGAGTCTGCAAAAGTTAGAAAAAGAGCACAGAAATGCATTAGCTTTGAAATCCCTGCAACATAAGAGTGTAAATAGCAATATTGCAAATTGTGACTCTTCTCTTTGCCCCATACAGAGGGTGCTGTAAGAGGGGTGCAACTGGCAGCTCACTTTCCTCATATAGATACAGCTAATTACTGCCATGGTATAACTACTTTGACCCTGCCATTCTTGCAGCTGGTGCCCATCAAGCTATGCTTACAAGAAAAACTTATCTCTTTACTTCTTTGGAAGCACTGAGGAAACTTCTCACTTCAAAAGCCAACTTGAACCATCACTTCTCACCTGGTCCATTAACTCTCTTAATAGACTGTAAAGCATATGTGTTAGTGGTTTTTGTGATAGACTATCAACTCCATGCCAAGGGGGTCTGCAGACTTGGGAATCATGGTATCTGGGAAGCTGCTATCAGGTGGCTTTCTTCAAATTCAAAGTTACAACCAGCTTCTGAAATGTAGATAAGATTATGGAAAAGAAAGGAAGAAAGGAAGAGAAAGTAAAGAAGGGGAAGGGAGGAAGGGGAAGGGGGGAAGGGGGGAAGGGGGGACGGGAGGAAGGGAGGAAGGGGGGAGAAAAGATAAAAGGAGAAAAAGAAAGAGAAATGAAACCCACAAAGGCAGAAAGGTGACCTCAAGGAAGAAGCAGGCAAGGAAGAATGATCTGTGGGAAGCAGAGACACGATGAAATGAGATCAGAGCTCAAAATTACTCCCTGATCTCACGTTGTAGCTTTGATGTGTTTCTGATGCAAAGGAGGGAAACTTATTTCATCTCAAAATGTTGTGACTACTGA
The DNA here is from genome assembly GCA_032466535.1 of Forpus xanthops. Taxonomy (NCBI): domain Eukaryota; kingdom Metazoa; phylum Chordata; class Aves; order Psittaciformes; family Psittacidae; genus Forpus; species Forpus xanthops. Next base: position 87,917 of record JASSUY010054717.1, on the reverse strand, counting down.
AATTTGGGAAAAGGGTGTTGTGAAAAGTTCAGGATAATTTTAAAGAGGGATCCCATCAATTGGAGTTTTTCCAGGTCCCTTAGGGACAGATTGGACTGCTATTCCTGTGAAAAGGGCTGGTTCATTCCTACTGATGGGTCTGCAATTGACAGCATTTTGTTTTGTGACTTCTGTGCCTGGTAGGAAACAGTGAGGTGTGTCCAGACTTCAGGTTTAGCAGAGGAATACTCTCTGAACAAGAACATGGTTTGCAGAAAGGAAGGCATGAAGGGGAGATCTGAAAAGGTTTGACCTGTCCTAAGAATGTGAAATGCCGGAAGTCGAAACGCTAAGACCAAATAGCCTCAAATCCTAACAGATTTCACAATTCTTTTTACCTGTCTTTTCTTTTGCCACCTTTCTCCTGCTCAGTGGAAAGCAGACAGCAATCATCCTTTCCACATTGCAAGAGTATCATGAACACAACCTGCCTAGCACCACATTGTCAGGCTTTAAAGTGCAATTCTCCTCAGAGAAACAACAGTTTAAGGTATTTTGTCACCACACACACATCTGCTCCCTGAGGGGCTTCATTATCCCTTTAATGTGTAGTGAAGTAATACCAGATCTTTCCCCATCCCTCCCAAGTGTCTTTCAGTCATGCCTGCTTAAGTTTGCTGATAAAAACACATATTTGCACGGCCATTAGCAGAGGGGTTGGAAGGAAGGAGCCTCATAAGCTCTCAGTTTATGCCTCAAAACCCAAACTACCAAATGAGCTCCCTTTTTGGAAACTGTAGTTAGAAAAGCAACTGGGTTTCATGCTTCAGGGTTTCTTTCAGATGTTCACCTGCAAGAACTACAATAGCTGCACTTTTCACTGCTCATTAATATCCATGCTCTGCCATACAGCTCTCCAGGACTGATGAAGATCTTCACAGCCTGCTGCCTGTCTCTGCACCTCATACCAGTTACACTGGCAGGACCAGTGCAGGGATTTGGCCTGCATTTCACATTCCCCGGAATTCATCCTCACATGCAGTGAAACTGGTTGTACTCACAGCTCCCACCTCCTCCAGTGCCACACCACTGAAGATACTTATCGTGCTCACTGGCTCCACTGTAGGAGCTAATGCAACTGGAATCCAAACCAAAACAGCAGCTTTTCTGACAGCTTCTTAAACAACATCCTGCAGTCAAACAAAGCAGGGTGCTTTGCAAGCAAAGGGGGTGGCTTTGTCTGAGACCTTCACTAAGTCAGCCCAGGGGGGGGGGGGG